>VWZE01013690.1:64785-78178 GCA_013396675.1 Eubucco bourcierii
TGAAGCACCCAGGAGCCTGAGGTAACTCCAAAACCTCTAACAGCTTCCAACCTGGCAGCAGCCCACCACATGCTTTGGGTATTGTCCCAGGATATTTTTGTGAGTAAATACTTCAAGCCTCTTGGAATCATCAATTGCCTTCTGCCATAAGCAGGAAGGAGCTTCCTGCATCCATCCAGTGGCTAAGCAGGATAACTAACTGCAAGCGGTGTGAGTGACCACACAAACCTTCTCTGCCAGTAAAAATGTTTGCTTATGCTGGTTGCCTTTAAAGTGTTCCAGTTTACCTGTTCCCTGTATGTGCAAATTTCCAAATCGTGCATTTTGAACCTTGTATATAAGTTTTGTGGCGAGATTTAATGTTAATAAACAGTTTTCATAGTTATTAACAATCTCTGCCTGGATATCAAAATTAATACAATTATTAATTTTGAAACAGTCTCTCCCTTTACACAGTAGCACATGAACTGAGTTGCAATGATTCATGCATTGTCTTGTTGACCCCTTGTGCAGAACAGTATGCAAATACAGGGAAAGTTTAGTGGCAATGTTAATCTCTGTCTTTTTAGGGACTTACTGGCTTGGTATTTAAGACATCATTTTCTCTGGCTTCACTGCAGGCTGTGCTTACACAATTGGACACATTGCTCAGTTTCTCCATGTCTTAATTTTCCCCTCTAAGAAAAAGGCATGTACCAACTCTGCAGCTAAATGTGTTAATGTCTGGCATGCCTGTATAGAGTGTATTATATCCATATTGAAGCACAGTCAGTCTGTGTATGTACTTATGTATGCTCATTATGACAGCTTTTTGAATCAGTGTCCCAGGGAAGTACAACTTTTCTTAGATTTAGCTATGCTGTGATACTTAGATTAGGATGGAAACTTTTTTGCTTCTTTCTAAATGGCCTCCTCTTGTGTAACTCCTCTCATCTCATTGCAGATACAAACCTCTCTCATTTGCCCACCTATTGAAGTAATAGTCATCATATCCAAATCTATTTTTCTCAGATTAACTATTATAGAATCATAGAATCATAGAATGGTAAGGCTGGAAGGGACCTCAAGGATCAGCAAGTTCCAACCCCCTGCCATATGCAGGGACACCTCCCACTAGTACAGGTCACTCAAGGCCTCCTCCAACCTGGCCTTGAACACCTCAAGGGAGGGAGCAGCCACAACCTCCCTGGGCAACCTGTTCCAGTGCCTCACCACCCTCACTGCAAAGAACTTCCTCCTAACATCTAGTCTAAATCTTACCTCTGCCAGTTTAAATCCTTTGCCCCTAGTCCTGAATTATCCTGCTGTATTTTTCTTAATTACTTGCTCTCCTGTGTCTCTTCACTTTCCCTACATTAACATCATACTTCAGCCCTCCCTGAGGTGAACAACCTCCCTGGAGGTGTTCAAGGCCAGGTTGGAGGAGGCCTTGAGTGACCTGTTCTAGTGGGAGGTATCCCTGCCTATGGCAGGGGGTTGGAGCTGAATGATCTTTGAGGTCCCTTCCAACCTAAACCATTCTATGATTCTATGATTTTTCCATCCAAATAAACAGACAGAACAAAGAACCCTCATTTTATCACAGATAAAAATATTAAACAGCACAGGTTCCAGTATGGACCCCTGAGGGACACCACCTGTCCCTGCTCTCCCTCTGGACTTCAAACCACTGAGCACTACCCTCTGGAAGTGAACATCCAGCTAATTCCTCACCAACTAAATCCATATCTCTCCGACTTGGTGAGTAGGATGTTGTGAGGGACCATGTCAAGGGCCTTGCAGAAGTCCAGATAGATCACATCTGCAGGTTGTCCCTGATCTACTGACATAGTCATTTTACCATAGAAAGCCACTAGTTTAGTCAGGCAGGATTTGCCCCTAGTAAGGCCGTGTTGGCTGTCTTGAATCACCTCCATGTCCTCTGTGGGCCAAAATACTAAATAATGAGTTAGAAATGCCATAAACATGGGAGTGAAGTAGAGAAAATTGTGCAGGTAACATCAGCAGTGCATCAGAAGTTTATGTCTCCTGATAATGACTCTTATCTTACATTATAGTCTGCAACAAAGGGTGCAGTTGACCACACAGATTTAAAAAAAAAAAAAAATCTTTTAAAAAAAGAAATATTTAAAAAACCCAACCCAACCAACCAAAAAAAAAACCCCAAAACCCAAAAAAACCAACTCCCCCCAAAAAAACCCCAAACCCACCTACAAATCAATACTAACCAACCAAAAAAGCCCCAAAACTTGGAAATAAGATTTACTACCTTTTGTAGTTAGAGTCCTAAGGATCCCTAAATTTCTCCATGGAATATTGGTTTACTCTAAACCAACCAAATAAATAGATACATGTATACATACACACAAGAACTCAGAAAGATATTTTAAATTTTTCTGTCTTGGCTGAGTCTACCAAGATATATATTTTTAGGAAACATAAATGTGTTTGGTAAGAATGTTAGAACAGCTGTGAAATTTTTAAGGTACTTTCCCAATGTGAATCTTAACACACATGAAGCTGTAGCACTGTTTCCTAAGAAACAGACTGTAACAGTAGCTGACATCCCTAAAGCCCTGTTCTTCTCACAGGTTAAAGTTGAACAATGGAGTTTACATGGCAGCATTAACTGCTTAAATACTGAACACATAAACAAAAAAACCCCAAAACAAAACAAAAACCAAACCAAACAAACAAACCAACCAACCCCAAAGCCAAAGATTATATGGCTTTAGGACAGATGACACCTACAATATCAAAAAATGTTGCCACAACTTTTTTGCATTCCATCAAATAAAGGTTGCACTCTTTCTGGCAGACCTCATATAACATACTCAACGGATACTCGAAGTAAATTCAGACCAAGTTTCAGATCTGAAGTTCAAGTCATTCAGGAAGAGTTTCTGGCCATGTAGAAGATGCACACTTGGCAGTAACATTTCCAGGAGTTGGATGATGGGACAAACGCAGACTTTGGCAAGAGTTTTGGCCCTTCATCCTGTCCAGTTGATCTGTGGAAAGATTTTAATGTTCTAACTTCTAATCCTTATCTCAGCCAAATGGCATGAATAAGTAAAGTCTATGAAAAGTAAAACTTTGGGAAAAAGGAGAAAAAAAAAAGAAATTACTTGAAAGTTTGGGTTATTATAAAACTTACAAAACTGTTTATTTGGAAGCATATTAAGTTGCTAGGTGACATAATGGAGCACAACTCCCTGAACTGCCAGCTCCAGTATATATGACCCCTACTATTTTAACAGTTGGAAGAAAAAGTACAACCATAAAGGCAGACAATTAGTTGTGATGTTGTAACTGTTAGTTCAGGACGCAACGGCTGACCTTTATAAAACATGCAATTGCCAGATCCTGTAACTCATGGTGTCACATAATTGTTTCAAGCCTACAGGTTGTGTTCTGTGGTGCACTGTCTCAAGTACTGGACTTGAGGTTAAATGCAAATGATGAAAATTCTTCAAATTCTTCAAAGGTGATTCTCCAAGAAAGACCAAGAGAAGATCTTAAACACAGTAAATTTAGAGCAAACCAAAATTTTTCAGGCCTCCTGAGTAAGTTGCATTCTTTAGACCAGTACATTACCCAGAATGGTTAGCTGTTGTCTTCAGGGTTCATTTTCCAACACATTGTTCAAAGCTCTAAGACATACAAATACTGACAACAGTTGGTTTTGTTTGATAGCAGCAGAAAAAGCATGATTCCCACATCTTGGGATTAACTGGGTTTAAACTAGCAGAGGGGAGATTTAGACTAGATGTTAAGAGGAAGTTCTTTACAGTGAGGGTGGTGAGGCACTGGCACAGGTTGCCCAGGGAGATTGTGGCTGCTCCCTTCCTGGAGGTGTTCAAGGCCAGGTTGAAGGAGGCCTTGAGTGAACTGTACTAGTGGGAGGTGTCCCTGGGTATGGCAGGGGGTTGGAACTAGCTGATCCTTGAGGTCCCTTCCAACCTTACCATTCTATGATCTTTGTAATCAGCTTCTCACAACTAATAACAGGCCTCTTTTCCAAATCTTAGGCCTCAAGGTTTCTGTTAATCAGCAACTCTGCAACTGGATTTTTAAAATGGCTCTTTTCTTAATGGTTGGAAATCTGCCATTCGTTTTTGGTTTTTATTTGTTGTTGTGGTTTTGGTTTTGTTTAATATGTGAATTTTCTTGCTTTTAGCAGCCATTAGTCATGGTATGCAGACTTCTCACAGTAAGGACTCTAATCAAGTCTCTCTTTATATGAAAATTGTTACCTCATAAAATAGTGAATAGATTGAGACAGACATCCTAATCTCCCTTCACCAATGAAAGTTCCGTGTTATTTGTGGTGTTTTTCTCTTTGGGAATTGTCTGTTGTTACCTTGTTGCTTGTGTTATTTTTACAGATTCAAACAAAAGGATTTGTTCAATTAATTTTTAAATTGGCTTTTAAATGTCCTGAACACTTCCCATCCTCAAAAATACCTGTACATATTACTTTGGTCATTTTACATAACTTTCCTGGGAAAAGTGCACTACTTTAGGAAAAAAAATTCCCTATGTCTAATGCCTATGAAAATGTATCAGTCATATTAATGCCCACATTACTTCAGCAAATAAGATAACAGGAGATAGTAGGTATTATTAGGAAATGCTAGGAGATTAGATCACCATATGTCTTTATGTTTAAATGTGTATATCTAGACAGTTGCAATACTAGGAGCCTGCTACACTTTTATCTTCCACAGTGGTTTTCCCTTGAGACACTTCACAAATCTTATACATCAAAACTCACATAGAAGCTACTTATAATTCAATGATAAAAACCCTAGAGGTTATTTATTAAGAAATTGGAGGTTTATTTAAAGCTATGACAGCTGATCTTCTGTATATCACACTACATAAAATATTGTCCATTAATTCCTAAAGTAAATAAAAAATTTCTTATTGAACTAGAACCTCTCTCAAGCTCAAAATGAACTATTTTTGAAACTGCTTTGAACCTTATACAGTACTTATCAGCAGTTCTTGCTTCTAAGCTCAAGAGAAGCTCCATTCAACATACCGAAATAACTGCTTTGTTCTTTGGTTGCTGGAATGATTGAACTGTGATGAAAAGTTCTGTCTTTCCCCTCTTGACCATACTTCATTGTATGGGTTTGCCTTAAAAGAATGACACAAAAGGCTCTACCAAGTCTTATCCTGCAAGCATCTCATCCTTCTCATGAGCAGCTGGGTTACTCTTCTCTTTGAAGTTGACAAAATCTTTCTTTGCTGCCACTGCTACATTACTTTGAGTTTTGGATTTAAATATCTCAGGAGCTCGACATGAAAATGAAAAGCATGCTGATGAGATTTAGAAGAACCGTAATCAGTTATCTTCTGTACTGGCCAAGCTCAGGTACATTAAGACCTTAGAGACTAGGAAAATGAGAGCAAGTAAAACAAAAAAGGCTGATTTCTTGCAGATTAAATGAAGACTTTAAAATGTACAATAAGACAAATAATCATGTTGGGGAAGTTCTCTGATATGTAGATTTTTATGTTTTATTTTCTGGGAAATGGGTAGCTGTTTACTGATCTAATTAGGAGCAGTGTATGCCTTGTAGCTTTTCAAATTACCAAGTTGATGGAAGGTTTCCTACAGCTTAATAATTACAACTGATAGGGTGGTTTTTTTTCTTTTATTTTAAACTCCAGTTATCCATTGATACATTATACAGAATACAGAAGACAGATACACATTAGACCCAGGCAGGAAGATACTAGCACAGTTAAGTTAACAAAATAAAGAGAAGCTGAACTCTATCAAGTGGCTTGAGAAGAAAGTCTTTGCCCTCTCATTTCTATTATGGTTCTAGAAAGATGTTTTGTTGATCTTAAAAAGGTTTTTTGGAATAGAGGTTCTTGATTTCACCTTTGGTGTCAAACCTCTGCTAAAATAAGTAATCATACAGTACCTTTTCAGAAATTTATCATGTTTACTCCAGTATCCAGAGGGACTAATAAAGCACCTCATGCTTTCCAGTGTGCATTTATTCACATTAAATTATTTCTAATTTTCCTTATGTCTGTCTTAAAAGATTATTTTATTTCCACATCAATTCCCCATAGTGCATTTATACACGTGCTTACAACCTCTCATATTTAGCCTTTGCTAAATAAATCAAGTCCTACTGGCCTGCTCTCTTACAGCAAAATCTCCATCAGATTAATCATTCTAGTATCTCTTTTATTCAAAAACTTGAAGGAATAAAAAGAACTAACCATAAATGCACAGAGTAGGTATGCTGGAGATCTCACCAAAATCCTTTGCAGCAGTGTGAATGACTTCTTTCCTTTGTAGGACATGTTCCAAATACCTAGAGATCTACAGCTGGTTTTTTTTCCATTGGCAGATGTCATCCTGAATGGATTCAGATGGGTTGTCATTAGTCCTCAGTCCCGCAGGCATGCCTGACTTTGCACATACGTAATGGTTTTCCATATCTGTTCCTCCAATCCTCATGGTCATTCATCTTCTCCTAGATCCTTCCAGTATCTGAAGGGGGCCTACAGGAAGGCTGGGGAAGGATTATTTACAAGGTCCTGCAATGACAGGACAAGGGGCAATGGGTTTAAACTGGCAGAGGGGAGATTTAGACTGGATGTTAGGAGGAAGTTCTTTCCAGTGAGGGTGGTGAGGCACTGGAACAGGTTGCCCAGGGAGGTGGTGGATGCTCCCTCTCTGGAGGTGTTCAAGGCCAGATTGGAAGAGGTCTTGAGTAACCTGTACTAGTGGGAGGTGTCCCTGCCTATGTCAGGGGGTTGGAACTAGATGATCCTTGAGGTCCCTTCCAACCTTACCATTCTATGATTCTATAAAACCAACCAAACCAACAAATACAGCTCCTGGGCCTTCAGTTAAACATCTCAATTCTTTCAGACTTCAGGGACTGAAATTATCTACTCTATCCTCTCAAGTCCCTGCCTCCCAGCCCAAATTCATTAAACTTTTGTGGGTTCTGCTTCCTTCTTGGCTGCAACTATTTCCCTTTCACACTACCTTCCTCTTAGTCACTTCTGCCTCTAACAGCACCTTCAGCATCCCCATCCTTATTGAAAGCTGGGTCTTTTTTCAGATTTGGTGCAATGCTGAGAAGATATTTCACTATTTTCTCCATTAATCCCTTCCAATGTCCTATTTGTTCTTCACTCTGTTTAATCACCAAATAATATTTTCCATTTGTTTTCATCTTTACCCTTTTGACTTCTGCACACAACTTTAGTTGGGGATCAGCCCTTTTCCATTTAACTCCCTGAAGACTCATGCTTCATATGCTTTCTGAGGCAGACAGTTGTTCAGTTGAGGCAGGAATCCTTTCCCCCACTGTTTTTCTTACTTGGAATACAAGTTCAACATACTTCTACCATATCTGAGTTAAAAGAATTTCTATCCTCCTCTGTAAACAAGTCTCTCATTTTCCACTTAATTTAAACTAGTGGACTTGTAATCAACATAATCTGATCTTCGCTTTGTCTCACCAAAACTAAGGCCAAACTACTACCATGTTGTTTATCTGACGCTTTGGTAACCACAGAATTAATGGGGTCCTATTACTTCTGTATAAGTTTAGCACTCGTAACAAGACAATGTCCTTTGTTTCTCAGCAGATGATTTTTCAGAACCTTCACTGCATGTAATCTAGGCCAAACTGTGTAGTGCTGTTGACAGGCTTGAGAGGTGGGACCATGGGAACATCATGAGGTTCAACAAGGTCAAGTTCAAGGGTAGGGGCAATCCCAAGCACAAGTACAGGCTGAGCAACTAGTGGACTGAAAGCAGTAAGGACTTGGGGGTACTGGTGAATGAAAAACAGGGACTTCACAGTATCACAGTATCACCAAGGTTGGAAGAGACCTCAAAGATCATCAAGTCCAACCCATTACCACAGACCTCAAGACTATACCATGCACCAAGTGTCATGTCCAAACCCGCCTTTGAACACCTCCAGGGACAGTGACTCCACCACCTCCCTGGGCAGCCCATTCCAGCAGTCAATGACTCCCTCAGTCAAGAACTTTCTCCTCGCCTCCAGCCTAAACTTGCCCTGGTGTAGCTTGAGACTGTGTCCTCTTGTTCTGTCACTGGTTGCCTGAGAGAAGAAGGTAACCTCCCCCTGGCTACAACCACCCTTCAGGTAGTTGTAGACAGCAAGGTCTCCCCTGAGCCTCCTCTTCTCCAGGCTAAACAATACCAGTTCCCTCAGCCTCTCCTTGTAGGGCTTGTGCTCGAGGCCTCTCACCAGCCTCGTCGCCCTCCTCTGGACACGCTCAAGCACCTCAATGTCCCTCTTAAATTGAGGGGCCCAGAACTGCACACAGTACTCAAGGTGTGGCCTAACCAGTGCAGAGTCCAGGCGGAGAATGACCTCCCTGCTCCTGCTGGCCACACTTGAGTAACAGGAAAAGGGAAATGCTTCTAAAGCAAAAGAGGGTACATTCATATTACATACAAGTGGTGAAATATTGGAACAGGTTGCTCAAAGAAGTTGTGGATGTTCCCTGTCTGTAAGTATACAAGGCACACTGGGTAGAGCTTTGATGAGCCTGATTTAGTGGAAGGTGTCCAGGCTGGTTGGAACTAGATGATCTTTAAGCACCGTTTCAAACCACACCATTCCAAGATGATGTTTTCCCCCAGTTTTCCTTCCTGATGCTTCAACTGAGTAACACCACTTCTCTCAAACCAAGCAGCCTTAAACAGGTGGACTCGGCTGAAGCAGAGCTCCATGGATGCAGTTACTGCACAATCCCACAGATCTGGCAAGGATCTTCTGGTGTGCTAATGGCACGCAATATAAACACCACACCTCCTGGCTAGGCAATGTTACCAGCACTCTTTACTCGCAGCCACAGCACTTCTTTGGCCCTGTGGGAAACAGTTGGCGGGCGGCTACCGTTAAGCACTAACCAGGCAGTCACCCACCTGCAGCAGGGGTGGCAGCCACCCCTCGCAGATGGAGACTAGTTTCTCCCTGCCCGTCCTCCAAGCCCTGCCAAGGCCACTCGAGGATGTGAGGGGATCCCAAAGGAGCAAGGTGACTCGGCGGGCGGCGCACACCCTCTCGGAGGCCCCGGCAGCGGCCGCGATGCACGCTGGGTAGCGTGCTCTGGTGACCGTTGCTAGGGGACAGGCTCCGCCGGTCGGCCCGTGTTCGGCGGCAGCGATGGTGAAGGAAACCATCCGGGTGTACGCGCGGGTTAAACCGCTGGGCAGACGGCAGCAGGCGGCGGTAGGACGGGGGGCCAGCCGCTGGGCTGCTGAGGGCTGGCTTGTGGTAGTTGCGGTGTCCTGTGCAACAGCGTGCGGCAGGGCTGCCTGAAGGCGGGAGGGAGCGGGCAGCGAGCGTGCCCTTCCCGGCCCTGTGAGAGACCCGTCTGGCCCGTGAGAGCTGAGCGGCTAAACCGGAGAGTCACAGTTCCGTGCCGTTCTCCGAAGCTTGAAAAAGTCAATCCAATCACGAAGGAGAGGAGCTTAGAATGTAGCTATCGGTAGAAGGGGCGACGAATTCCTTTCCTGTCTAGTTGCTGCAGAAAGGCTCCACAGACTAAACTTTGTCGCTGTTCACTGGGTTTTGTAGTTAAATGGTGTTCTGAACATATAGCTCCCAGACTTTGGCTGTCCTGGCAAGGCATAATAAAGATAATGAAAGCATTGCTCAGCAATCACGCAATTAGGTCTCTTCAATATCTTCCTGTTTTAACCAACGCCACTCTTGGTATATTCTTCCACTTTTTTTTTTTTTTGGAGGAGGTTGCACAGGAGGCTGTGGGTTTGTGTTTTATTATAAGATTGCGAATATGAGAGCAGTTTAATAAGCAAATCATGTGAGACAACGTTTCTGTTTCAAATCTTACTGTAGTGTTTACATGGTAACAACACAGGATACTGTTAAGAGTATCCTATTTTGTTATCTGATAGCTGAAGAAGCCTCTGCTCACCTATTGAGTGAAATTTTCATGAGTTTTTTCTTCAGAAAACTACAGATGCTAAACTTACCTAAGTGTTGTACATAAAGATTATGCAATTGTGTTGGTAAAACTATTTTGTTAATTCATATCCATGCTTATTAGATTTACTCAGTTGACAATGACGAGACAACTCTATCCAGTCTGGAGATTATCATGCCACATGAATTAGCAGATGGGTTTGTTAATAATAAACGAGAGAACTACAGGTTCAAGTAAGTAAAAGCCTTATATTTTTCGTCTTCTGCTTCTAGTGATTGATATCCCTATGTGTAGTGATACAAAGAAAGACTTTTCTTAAAATTAAGTTTATACGAATCCCTTAACAAGAGGAATACTCCAGCATGTTTTGCTCTTCACCTGAAAGAGTTTGATAACATTTGATAAAGTTGTGGGGGGTTTGTTCATCAATTGCAAGTCATTATACATTTCTAAGTTGTGAGCATTGCAACTTCATTTATCAGTTCTTCAATTTTTGCAGCTTGTTTTGAATTTGCATATGAAAATTGCATGCAGGACTGTGTGTACTCATGTGATCTAGTGACTTGGGTTAGGCTGGCTAAAGATGTCTTGATGTAAAGCACTGTTTACAAACTGTTTCAAACATAACTGTGTGGAGTACTGTGTGCAGTTCTGGAACCCTCAGCACAGGAAGGACATGGAAGTGTTGGAGCGGGTCCAGAGGAGGGCCACAAAGATGATCAGAGGGCTGCAGCAGCTCTCCTATGAGGACAGGCTGAGAGAGTTGGGGCTCTGCAGCCTGGAGAAGAGAAGGCTTCGAGGGGACCTGATAGTAGCCTTCCAGTATCTGAAGGGGGCCTACAGGAAGGCTGGGGAAGGATTATTTACAAGGTCCTGCAATGACAGGACAAGGGGCAATGGGCTTAAACTGGCAGAGGGGAGATTTAGACTAGATGTTAGGAGGAAGTTCTTTACAGTAAGGGTGGTGAGGCACTGGAACAGGTTGCCCNAACCAAAACATGGTAAAGAAACCCAGAGACTGCTGAAAGAAATAAACCCTTGGCTGCAGAATGTAAATATTTTTTTAGAAATAAAAAATAAGTACCAGCAATATAAATCAAATACCATCTTTTCACCAGAAAACTTAAAATATTGATGATCATGAAAACTATAACTACCTCTAATGACAAGGTTTAGGTTGTCTTTTCTCCAAGTTGAATATTTTTTTGTGATACCAAATCAAGTAAATTTGTTGCTTTACGTTATTAAAAAAGTGCCCCAGATAAACATCTGCAGTTCAGACTGATGTCATTTTTGCATCAGCTAAGGAAATCTGTTCTGTTTGGGAAGAAAGGAGCTGCCCTTTCCAACTAGATTAATATGCAAAACTAGCTTAGGTTGCAGATGTCCAGGCTAGCATGAATGCTGGTATTTGTTCCTGATTCATAATTTATTTAAAAGCCTACAGAAGTGGATTTTGAGGAAAAATGATGCCATGTTGTCCTTAAGACAATGCAGAAATAATGCTGAGGTTAAGGAATGAGCATTTCTTTTTCTTCCATAATTCTCTTTCGTTCTTCCTCTCTTGCATGGGAACCAAACACAAATATTTGCATGACTTGACTGGTTATATGCATTAGCAGGATAGAATATGTGCATCTATATTTTGTGTATCTCATTTGTCTGTGGTACTGTACACACTGCATAATCCCTTGCAATTGATAGTGCCTTTCTATATACCTGGTGTCTGTAGTGCCTTTGCATCTACCCTGTGAAGTTCTATGTGACTGTACAGTTCCTGAGAAGTGGTGTGGGAGATTTTTAGAGTATATGAATGACAGCCTCCTAATGTACCATTAAAAAACCAATAAGGGGAGAAGCCCTGCTGCACCTCATATTTGCAAACACAGAACAACTGATCAGGCATATTAAACTTGGAGGTAGCCTTGTTTGTAGTTGCCATGAGATACTGAAATTCAGGATACTGAG
Organism: Eubucco bourcierii; assembly: GCA_013396675.1. Classification (NCBI taxonomy): domain Eukaryota; kingdom Metazoa; phylum Chordata; class Aves; order Piciformes; family Ramphastidae; genus Eubucco; species Eubucco bourcierii. The sequence goes on from VWZE01013690.1 coordinate 76,729, forward strand.
GAAAGGGAGCAAGGTAAAAAGTAGGGTCATAACCTTGAACTTCCAGAGATCAGACTTTGACCTGTTCAGGGACTTACTTGAAAGAATTCTATGAGACACAGCCCCAAAAAGAAGGTCCAAAGAACTGCCTGATTTTCAAGGATCACATTCCATCCTCATGAACAAGAAATCATGCAAAGGCAGAACATGTAAAAAGAAAGTGTGTAAGAGATGGGAGCAGTGGCAGGTGACCCAGGAAGGTTGTTTGAGGGATGGGGTCAGGTGAGTGCACAATGAGGGATGCTGAAAATGAACTGAGCTGCTTTGCTTAGAAAGCTATTTTAAGAGTTGCAAAGCACATCTGTAGGCTAATGGCTAGTGTAGTCAATACTGGAATGCAGTGCTGTTTAGCATTAATGACCTGAGTGATGAGACTGAATGAAGCTTCAGCAAGATCACAGACAATATGAAACTGGAAGAAATGGTTGACTGGTGCACCAGGTAGCTGTGCTGCTGTTCAGAGGGACCTCAAGAGGCTGGAGAAATGGGCCAATAGGAATCTCAGGAAGTTCAACAGAGTGAAATGCCAAGTCTTGGTCCTGGTGAGGAATAGCCAGGTCAGGCTCAGGGCAAACTGAAAGCAGGTTTGCAGAAAAGGTCCCAGAGTCCTTGTAGACAAAAGTTGAAAGTGGGTCAGCAATACAACATTTCCAGCAAAGGTGACCAACCAGCCTCTGGGCTACATTGCCACAGGTCAAGGAAGTTAATCTTTCCCCTCTAGTCACCACTGTGAAGATCACATCTGGAGTTCTATCTCTGGTTCTGGGCACCAGAAAAGGATGCAAAGGTGATCAAAGGACTGGAGCATCTAGTGTGTGGAGATGCTGAGAGACCTGGGATGGTTTACCCTGGAGAAGAGGCAGCTTACAGGGATCTTACCAAAGTGTAAAAACACGTGAGCACTTGATAGGGAGGGGGAGAGAATTAAGATGATGGAACCAGGTGGATCTCAAGGGTGTCCAGTGTTAGAACAAGAGTTAATGGGCACAAATTGAAATACAGAAAATGCCATAGAATCATAGAATCATAGAATGGTAAGGTTGGAAGGGACCTCAAGGATCATCTAGTTCCAACCCCCTGCCATAGGCAGGGACACCTCCCACTAGTACAGCTCACTCAAGGCCTCATCCAATCTGGCCTTGAACACCTCCAGGGAGGGAGCATCCACAACCTCCCTGGGCAACCTGTTCCAGTGCCTCACCACCCTTACTGTAAAGAACTTCCTCCTAACATCTAGTCTAAATCTCCCCTCTGCCAGTTTAAACCCATTGCCCCTTGTCCTGTCATTGCAGGACCTTGTAAATAATCCTTCCCCAGCCTTCCTGTAGGCCCCCTTCAGATACTGGAAGGCTACTATCAGGTCCCCTCGAAGCCTTCTCTTCTCCAGGCTGAAGAGCCCCAACTCCCTCAG
>VWZE01013691.1:2873-14456 GCA_013396675.1 Eubucco bourcierii
CCCCCCCCAAAAAAATTTATAAGCATGTAGTGACTGAGGTATATATGGGGGTTGGCTGGAGATCGAGCGGTGTGTGCTGCCATGTCATTGGAAAAGAATGTGGAATAGATGGAGACCTATTCTTCCACTGAGTGGGCCTGAAGGGTTATTTCCACTGATCATCTTGAAAAAATGTTTAAGTACTTGTGTAACTGATAATGGAACAATGTTTTGACCCCAGTTCTACCCTCCATATTCTACAACAGTAGATACAAGGTATAAACATTGTCCTGGTTTCATATTTACAGTAGCAACAAGAATTTTGAGGCCAAATATCAGGTACAAAACAATAGATTTAGTCTTCTCCCCCAGAAGGGATGCCTTTTGGGTCAGAATCACAACACTGGATGTGCCTGAGTTATTCCCTGGTAGATTTTATGCTTGCAATTAAAATCGTATTTTGGAGCTACACAGCTTGTCTGCAGTTTTCTCAAGTGTGTTTTAAAAGAATCTATATATGTTTGATATAAATAAATCATACTGTTTGTGCACCCAATGGCTTCTTTTGAGTGTGTCCAGACCTACAGCAGACAGGCTGCTTGTGCATCTGGTGTCAGGTCTATAGTCACAGCAATAACTGGCATATCTATTAAGAGATAAATCCATCTGCCTCTAGCCCCTCTAATCTCTGAGGACTGGCTAGAACCCAATGGGATTTATCTCTTACCAAATGTATCCTTCACTAAATGCAACAATCTTATTAAAATTGTCATTAGCTAAACTCACAAGAACCTAGAGCCACGACATATGAGATGTAACTAACTTAATACTCGGAAGAAAATTTATGGAAGGAAACATTGCTGGTGCTTCTTCACTGCCAGTTTTGTGGGGTTTTCGGGGTTTTTTGGGGGGGGTTTTGTGGTTTTTTTTCCCCCTTGTTAATTACTCACTGATAACAGAAACTAACCAGGAAATGTGCTATTGCAACCTTGTCTTTGAAATGTTTTTTTTTTTTTTTTTTTTTTTTTTCCAGAAAGCTACATTGATTGGCATTAATTACATTACCCTNCCCAGAAAATTTGTTTTTTCAACCTTTTTTTTGAATTTTTTTTTTTTTTTTTTTTTTTTTTTCTCAAATTATGTATTAGAAATGTGAACAAAGTCAAACTTCCAGGTGCCTAACAAACTCAAATCTGTACTTTAGAATGTGTATGGCCTTCTAAAAGCTGGTCAGATGTCAGATAAAATTCCTTGATTTAAAAAATGCAGAGCCAGTCTTCCCACTCTCACTCCTTTTACTATAACCCACCAAGTACACAATGGTTTTTGGCTTTGTGCTGTGCAGTGTTTCCACTTACAACATACCATAAATAAGAAAAACAAACACAGTGCATGCTTAGCTGATTAAAAGCCAGCGTAAATTATAGGTAATATAGGTTCAGTCCAGTGGTTCATAGTAAGTTGCCAGTAAAGACATTTTGTGCTGAAGTTTGTGTACCACTGATTTAAGGCATCGCTTCTCTGTTGTACTTCTACTTTGATCTCATTATCATAGAGCTTCCTACACTACATCACTGAATGCTTTCTCCTATCTTCACTCTTTCTATCTGGCCAGTTTAACACTTTTCTCACTCTCCATCATCAGACTATGGGAATAAAAAAAGTTGCATTATAGTGCATAATCACTTTACAATTTGGGTGAGTCCAATTCTATCTAGACTACTAGTAAATCGCTTCTCTCTCTCTCCTTCTTGCTCCTGTAATCATTCAAAACTACTGTTCAATGCAAATATTTTCCGGAAGTACTTTCTGATTTCCAAACCTCGGCTTCCTGAAACTCTGCCTTCTGATGGCAAAACACAGCTTTGGGTCCTTCTTACAGATCTGCATGCAAAAGCAGATTAGCCTAAAGAGTTAAATCTATGTGACCAAGAACAAGGGAAAGGGCATTTCACATGAAATCAGAAAACAACCCATGCTTGGTCGAAATGTATCCAGGCAATACCACAGAACATTTACAAGTAATTTTTTTCTCTGAATTCTTGCATAAGTTAGATGATCCAAAAGTGAATTTCCCAAATGATAAGCAATATGTTTGTCCTGACTGGACTTTAAGGCCCTGCTTTTCAGAGACTTATTTTTCCTTCATTCAGGGTTGAAATTTGCAATAAGAATTTCTTTAGCTCCCTGTAGAATTGTTCAGGATATTCCCCAAAGGGAGACACAAGACAAACTGGGAGACTCATCATGCACAAGATGATACTTATAGTGTCACCACTCCCACAATGTGTTTACTGGAAATAGTTATTTCTTCACTTTCTTTTAATATTCCTAAGATTAGTAACAAATTCAGGCCCTGATCCAAAAGTATTTAATATCTGGCCAAAACACTTCTTACTGATGTCCACAGGGTTGTGGTTTGGCATAAGTAACCCACTGAATGTTTCACAGCAATGAAATCATAACAATGGCAGCAGCAAAAGGCAATTTCCTCCTCAGCTCTTATTGTTCTTCCCTTCTTTTTTGATTGTGAAGGACTACGAACAATATGACAACTGTAAGAATGTGGAGTAAGGAAAATACAGATGATTCCTCAAAGTGGGTCCATAAACACCACAATTACCTTGCTAATACACTGTTCGGTTTTAAGACAACTTGAAACTGTATGAAGGCAGGTGACAAAAAAAATACATGCATATGACAGCTTTAGTGCTCTGAAGCTCTGTGAGTACCTCTGATACCACGAGGAGCACAAACTACAGCAGAGGCAAGGAATACGTTTGTATGTCTTCAGACAGCAGTACAATATCATGTCTTTTTTCATCAGTGGTGATGAAACAGTGTGAACTCTACTTGCAACTTTCTAATCATTCTGAGGTTTATGGCTACAAGAATACTATAGTTAGAATACCAAATATGAAGCATCTCTCCTGACAAGTGGTAAGACCTTCCAGATCATATACCACCTTGCAACATGACCGCATTTTGGAACACATTAAATGTATTAAGAGTCCCAAGCAAACAATGTTCAGGCACAAAACTCCAGAGTCAGAGACACCTAGAACAAACCTGTAGTTCCATCAGGGCCAAACCTGCCTTTTCAGCAGAGATACCCTAAAGTGACTCTATTCTTCTGCCTTTATTTCATGCCATCCCTCAAGACAGAGTTGAAAAGAAAGGACAGCTGGCTAAAAAGTAGCAGTGACAAAACTGCGAGTCAGAGGTAAAAAGGTTAGTCACTGGGAGCCAGAAGCCACAAGGATAAGCATCTTAGATATGTATTTTTAAATACTTTCTTTCTCTCCCCTTCTTCTCTTCCTGAAAGATGCAATGCAAAACGAAATCATCTTACAGAAAGACAGCCACTTCCCAATTTATGCTCAATCATTCTAGTCACACTATGTTGTCCAGTAACCCACACTGATAATTTCTCTAATTTCTCATTAATAAAATGCCAACATTATAATCCACAGCTATGCTGTTGACATGCTTTTGCTATTTCACTAAAAACGCCATTAATTTTCTGGCTTCACAATGGCTGAGCTACTCCCCATCTGAATATACAAAAGAGTATTTTGTTTAAACCAAATTAAAAGTGTTCCAGTAAATGACTTCAATTTTGCTGGCTACACTACTTAGTGTATATTGTTCAGTTTAATCCTCTCTTTCCACAACTCCATCCCTTCTACCTTGCTCTCTTTATCTCTCGCTCTTTCTCATTCTTTCTTCCTTCTGAATTCTGCCCTTCCTTCCAAATTCCTTCCTTCCTTTACTTTCATTCCTTTTTTTCCCCTTCCCTTTCTATATTTAATCCTTTCATGCCAGGAGCTGGATTTGCCCTGCAAGACATCAACAGTCAGAAAGAGCTCCACGAAAACATAGGATCATTGAGTTAGGGCAGTGACAAAATTTTGTTCATTCTGCTTTCATTCACCTGTGCTTACCAAAACTTAGCAGTAAGGAAACAAAGTGGAGGGCAAAGCACACAAACGCCAAACACATCTTCTATTTCCCACTCAAATAAGTGTTGATATTTCCCATCTAAGTGGGAATGAAAATCACCATTACTGCCAAGCCTTCCTGGCATCTCACCACTTTATTTGTTCCCATTTGTATCTAATGCTTTTGTCAACAGTTCAACAAAAGTCAAAGCAAACAACCCACTACAAACATTGGGGTAACAGCAACAAACATGAATCCTTCACAATTATCCAGCCCAGCTGCTCAGCGCCTGTCCAGGTTGCCTTCATTTACAACAGTGTCAACAACAGACATAAAACCCAATAGCTAGGTGGATCAATACTGCCACTGTAAACTTTTTGGAGAAGGAAATGCTTTTCTCTTGCTTAACTGCATCAGCAAACATGCAGAATAATTCAGTTAGATAGATAAGTGCTTGCCTAATCATTTGTTTTGTAAATTATTCAAGGCTTTCCCCTAAACTGCTAAATGATGGCTCTTCAAATAGGTTCTGAGGAACCACCAGATGTTTGACAGGGGAAAAGGAAACATTAGGCAAATTCTGACAGCAGTAATAGATGGTAATGATAATCAGTGATCTTGGAAAGCCTTAATGTTTAGAGGATTAACACCTTCCTACACCTTGCTTCCGGTGTAACTGAACAGAGAACAAACTGCTTTTAACATAAAAATGGTAGGTACTCATAGGTCTGCTACCTGATTGATCTATATGCAGCATAATCAAGGCTGTTGCCTACAATTTTTCTTCCTCTTTTTTCTTGCAGGCTGTAAAAAGGAGTTTTCTCCAGAGACTATGTGAAATGTGGATAAAAATAAGCACAGCAGTTAGTCAGATGGATGGAGAGAAAACACCCATTTATTGCCTCATCTTTCCTTGCGCTCCCCTCCATGCTCACTTGATCTCCTTTAATCACACACCTTAGTGTTTTTACATTTAAGTGTATTTCTTGAAAAGATTTCAGGAATGTCCATGTTTACACTTTCAAAAAGCAGAGCAAACTACTCATATAACACAGAACCAAGTGTTAGGCATTACATTCTTTACTTCAGTTGCCTCTGTAGTGTGAGAAATAGCCCACCTTCAGATGTTTTCTTCTTTCTGTTGCATTGTCACGTCCATGTCCTTGCATTAAAATGTTCTTTTCAAACTTTAAGTCAACTTCAAGAGCATGGGCACATTAGATAACAAGTGGTGCTTGTTTGGATTTAATATTATGATTAGCAAGAACAATCCTGGATAGAAACAAATGTTTTTCCTACAACCAGTACACAGACACCTGACAGTGCAGGCCTGGACAGATACATACCTTGAACCAGGACACAGTATCAAACACACTTAGAAATAGTTTATTTTTGACATTTACAGTAGCAATTGTGCATGCTGAATAATCAGTATCCAGAAAGAATCCCTGGCAGCTTGAAGACAAAGCAAGATAGTATCAGAAATCCTGTCTGCATGTCAAGTCCAAAACCATATTTTTTGCTTTTTTATAATTAGAATCAGTAACATATTTTGTTTGTACAAGTGGTTTTGCAGTGATTGCAGTGCAACAATGTCTAGAGTTGTGTGTTGTCAACATAAAGAGCCTCCTTCAATCAAATTAAGTTTTCTTCCTCTTTCTGTCCAAAACAGCTATGAAACACTTGTCTACTAAGTAGCTGCAGTTCTGTGTCGTGGTAGGCCTAAATAGGCCAAAGTGGGCTTCTACATGTTCCTGGTTTGCCCAGGCATGCTCCCCTGCTATCCCTCCTTCTGTGCTGGGAGTGGCAGCCATGGGAAAGGGGGCAAAAGCCCCAGTTTCATCTAATATGGGCAAACTGGGCAGACTGCCATCCTGATTGGCTATTCTATGTCCAAAGGTCCATTAGTCTAGGGCTGAATGGATATAAAGGAATGAGTAGGCAGCACAAGGGTGCTCTCTGCTATTGTATCCGTGCCTGCTTACTACCTCATAGATCCTGACCTGAGGCTCTGATCCCTCCATGTGTTTTGCCTGCACAGCCAGCGTGACACTGTGCTGAGACTGCACACCGCAAGATGTCCTGCCGACACCTGAAAGCCTTCTGCCAAGAGAGCCAGCACCAGGTCAGAGATTGTCTGCCTCCTTTTTGAAGCGTCCAGGAGCCTGAGGAAGCTCCAAAGCCTCTAGCAGCTTTCGGCCCAGAAGCAACCCCCACCACATGCTTTGGGTATTGTTCCATGATATTTTTGTGAGTAAATGCCTCAAGCCTCTTGTAATCATTAACTGCCTTCTGCTGTAAGCAGAAAGGAGCTTCCTGTGTCCATTAAGTGACAAAGCAGGATAATTAACTGCAAGGGGTGTAAGTGACTGCACAAACCTTCTCTTCCAGTAAAAATGTTTGCTTATGCTAGTTGCCTTTGAAGTGTTCCAGTTTGCCTGTTCCCTGTATGTGAAAAACTTCCAAACTGTGAGTTTTTTGAACCTTGTAAATAAGTTTTCTGGTAAGATTTAATGTTAATAAACAGTTTTCATAGTTATTACAATCTCTGCCTGGACATCAAAATTAATATCATTATTATTTTTGAGTAATTTCATCACACTCTGTGATCACTGCAGCTGTTAGTTCCCATTTTGGTACTACTCCACTTTATGGGAAACGTCAGTTAAATTTATTATTTTAAATTGAGTTATTGCTGTTTGCAATATGAAGTTTGTTTATCAGTACTAGAAGGAATGTTAAGGTCACTAGCAATATTTGCAAAATGGTTTAGGGTCCACTGAGACCAAAGGTACAGCAGAGAACTACTACAGGATGAAAAAAATGACATAGAAAAGACTGCAATTTCCACTAATTAACTGGGAAATAAAATGCACAGTCTGATTTGAGATACTCTAAAAGGAATAGTGAAGAGCATCAACACCACACAAACATATATCTTCTTTCTTATCCCCTGGAACAGGAAGAAGAGTTGAAAAATGGCACTTCTCACCTGCGCCATGGCTGAGGTTACCAGAAAACCTTCATGAAGCACCTCCAAAGTCCTGCAGAAGGTCTGTTAAATACTTCGCTGCTTTCAAATACCTGCATAGTGCTACAAAGCTTTTAAGCTACTTAGATGGTGAGCCTAAGACTGCTTTCCATAAAGGCACCAAACAGAACCTAGACAATCTTCCTTCAAGCAGAATGCAGAGTGGTTTTGCTACCCCAATGCCAATTACACATCCTAATACAATACATGGAAAGATACTGCACTTCAAGAGAATGACAAAAAAAACCAAAACAAAACAAAAAACCAAAAACCCAAACCAACAAACCAACAAAAAACCAAACTATTCAGACATTAAACTCCTCCAGTATTTTGCAGTATGGGACACCAAAGCACTTTAGAAAATAATATTTGCAGGTCATTGCATGAAACTCTGAAAGCATGGGAGGATAAACAAAATACTAATTTCTTTGCAGCTTGGTATTTTTAAAGGAAATAGATAGAAAGGACAGAGATACAGTACCAACAGGTAAGGTTTCAGTAAATGCATCAGGGAGAGACAAGACATAAACACACAGATGTAATTACTCCAAGCCAAATACAACAATGTCTTAATGTCTGGTATTGCAACATCACAAGACAAAGCTTCACGTTATTTAGGTCAACACTGCTTTTTCAACTCAAGTGCAAGCAATGACTTCTATATATATAGGCCATTTTGTTATTAAAATAAACTGAGTGAAAGACAGCTTTGTTGCTGTAGCTGTCAGGTTTTGTGTTGTGTGTATTCTGTGCCAAAGTCATGCAATGCATCCCTACAGACAATCCTTCGTCTGGGACTAGCTGCTATCAGAAGACACCCTTCCTATCCCTTTTTCCATGCACCTACACTGTATTTCTGCAGTGTACACCAGTCTGACAAAGCAAGACACCACCAGCAAAATCAGTGTTATTCTATTTCCTTTGACTTAGCAAGATTACTAACAAAGAAAATACTGTATGCCCTCTTTCAAAAAATATATTGACTTGAAGTATGTCAGAGAATATCCACTGTATGAAGAAGATAAGGTAGATTTTTACTCCTGTTGAATGAAAAAAGGAACAAACCGTTTTGACATTTTTCCCTTTTCCCTCATCTCCAACCTACTTACTCAAAACTACGCATGAGGCAGAAAAACAGAGATACAGCTGTGCCTGCTAATACTTGTATGCAAATAAGTACCATCTGACTGGCTGCAATACCTCACTTAAAAGCACCTCAGTACTCTTTGATAAGCCTGAAGCTCAGAAAGAAGCTATGCAGAGCAATCTGTTTAGCGTAATTAGCAGATTAAAGCAGTCTTTCACTTCCAATACTTCATTAAAACATTGATTGCATCCAGCATACACTGATAATATGACATACACAGGGTTCCCCCTACAGTCCTCCTGGAGACTTGGTGGAGAGCAACAGGGCAAACTGTGCTTGCTGCCTGCATCTGACAGTCTGTCACTCAGCAACGGCTCAGAGAGGCTGTGGAAACCACTGACCCCTGGTTTTGGCATCTCTGAAGCATATCATGGATGGGCCTCTTGCTGGGTTGGCTGCCACACTCCTCATTTTTGTTACCTGTCTCCACTTTGCAGTTTTGTTTTAGGCCACCTACTCCTCAAGTTCAGTTTCCAATACAGTCTGGTGAGAAAGAAACACAGGAGTATTGAAGGCCAGTAAACTGGTGTAGAGACCAGCACTTCCTTTAATTTTCCCCTCACATTACTTTTTTCACAGCATATTGACAAGCCCAGTATTTCGGGAGAAGCTTGCAGCACCCCAGCATGAGCATTGTCAGACTCAGTACCTCTACCATGGGAAGGGCTGCCAGAAGGGAGGTGGCTGTTCACCCTCTCTGCCATGCATCAGGGCCATCCCTGTGGGACCCTCCAGCTTAGACGCCATCACCGCCAGCCAGCACAGGCCTGTCAGAGCCAAGTAAAAAACGGACTAAAAGAGATTAATTCGCAGATGTTCATGCATTTCACACACAGGGTGCCCTGTGGTCTGTTGCCAGGGCAACAGGAGACCACCAGTGTGCACTTTATTTGCTTTATGAAGTACATCTCAGGGGCTATAGTCCGAGAAACACTGCATGATAATTGTCAAGCTTTTCAGAAGCCTTGTTTTGTGTTTATCGACATTTAACCCTCTGAGTGTTATTAAGAGCATCACTGTGCATGTTTGGCACACTGAGGAAACCAAAGACAGGGAGAGTGGCACACACAGAGTCTCCACTTCCAGCCTAGAAACCCAAGAAAATGCACTCTCAGGAGCCTGCTCCTGCCCATCCGGCAGGAAGTTTTCACCCACAGTCTGCAAGTAACATGTTCACCAGGCCATGGAAGCGCAGGGCTCTACACAGCAGAGTCTGGGGATAAACGTGACACTGGCACATGCAAAGGTGTCACAAGTGTCACAGACTAACAGACTACTGACAGCAGGCACAACACACTATCTCAGTAATTTCAAAAGAATTATTAAAAAAAAGTCCACCAACTAGGTCCTAGAAACACAGAAACATTATGAGAAAAAAAATGTTCTCATTCCAGGCATGTGATGCCAGCAAGCCAGCAATGCAAACCACCAGCAAGTCCCTTCAAAGCTACAATATCTGTGAAAAAGGAATATCTCATGCCCAGACAACACTCAGTCTCACAGTGCCAAGGGCTATAACACCATCTATAAATTCACACAAACAAGACAGACTTGGCTGTTCTGCTTCCCCTATCACCCACTTCTTCTCCTTCACCCTATCCTTCTCCTCTCTTTGCTCCAGTTTGGCACTAAGCATCTCCTCCAGCTGTCCTCTCACCAACTGAAGCAGTGCTGGGGGTGGAAGGATGCGAGTTAAAATCACAAATGCCACAACGTTCTAAGCAGCAGCCGCCATCACCACCACCAACAACTGCTAATCCAGCAGGAGAGGAAAAAAGAAATGATGGCAGAGGAGATCAATAGAAGAAACTGCTTGTATTCAGACTTGCAGGAGAAAGAGCATGCAGAGACAATAATTTCCTGGGAAAAGCTAAAGCCTAACGAGAATTTACTCTGCCTCTTTTATTCAGACAACCAACTCTTTTGTGGCAGGGGCTTCCTGAGTGACAGGAATCCAGGGCCCCTTAATAGGATTTCCATATTATTTCCAACACCTGCCTAGAAGTTATTTGTTTACATTGAAGGAGGTGAAATTCACAAATCAGACATCTGCTTCTGGTTCAGGCATATCTTAGGAAACCATCTAGAAAAAGCTTTGTTGCTATGGAGACATTTTTATTTTCTTCCTTTAGCTGGCTGAAAACCATTAGCATTTCCAGTTTTTTGTTCTTCAAAAGGCCAAATGTCATGAAAGAAAGGACAGAACTTTTCATATTGCTATGCAGAATTGGCTAATCGAGCCTTAGATATTTAATTAATTATTCGTCTCAATTAGAGCTGTACTGGAGAGAGGCGGGAGACAGCATAAGTTTCCTGCAAATTCCCCTCTATGGTCGATTCCTGCTGGCTGGCCTAATTGCTTTTTTCCTCAAAGCACAGCTAAAATTTCACAATACACAACACACTCAACAGTCTTGCATAATAACTTGGGAATCAGTCAGACCACTCATTTCCTTCAACTTCTTGCAAAGCTGACCTAGGAGACTGACAACACTTTTACTAGGAACTTGCTTCTTTCCTGGTGCCAAGGAGGAGACAGGAAGAGCAACAAAAATATTAATAGAACTATTAACCTCTGCTGACATTCGGTGAATAGAACCAGAGGATAGAAATTTTCAACAAGTCATTCATGCTGCTGATTCCAGAAGGTAATCTGCTCTTCTTCCCTCCCTCTAGCTGACAACTAGCATAGACAAAGAATCCATAAATTCACGTAAAAGGGTGTTTCAAGTTACTTTGAATCTAAAGGTTTAAAAGACAACTCAAAATCAAAATTATAAGCTTTCAATGCAACAACAAAGTGTAACAGTATCAACACAACAGATATCTTGTTTATGTCCCACTTCAACAAAAAACATGGTTAAGTACTGTTTATTTTCTGTCATGACTTTGACTAACAACTGTTTAACCCAACCTGCATCATGTTCTTCATTCCAAACACATTCAAAATAAGTCAACCAGCGTAAGCCATGAACACCAGCATTCAAAGTAATTGCATGCTTAAAATAAGGCAAATATCCACAGGGATAGATGGCTACAGACTGTTCAGGAAGGACCGGCAGGGTAGAAGGGGAGGGGGTGTTGCCCTCTACATCAAAGACAGACTAGAGGCCATGGAACTCCACCTGGGGATGTCCAATGCAGAAACAGAGAGTTTGTGGGTAAAAGTTCAAGGGAAGAAACAGGAAAGTGACTTCATAGTAGGAGTCTGTTACAGACCACCCGATCAGCAAGGTGAAGTGGATGAGGCCCTCTACGAACAAATAGGAGAAGCTTCACGTTCACAGGCCCTGGTCTTCATGGGGGACTTCAACCACCCCAACATCTGTTGGAAGGACAGCACAGCAGAGCACCAGCAATCTAAGAGGTTCCTGGAATGCGTTGATGACAACGTCCTCCTGCACATGGTAGAGGAACCCACAAGAAAAGGTGCTATGCTGGACCTAGTCCTCACCAACAAGGAAGGGCTGGTGAGTGAAGTGAA
>VWZE01013694.1:9084-20193 GCA_013396675.1 Eubucco bourcierii
CGTCCCTGGAGCTGTTCAAGGCGGGTTTGGACGTGGCACTTGGTGCCATGGTCTGGTCTTGAGGTCTGTGCTATCAGGTTGGACTTGATGAGCTTTGAGGTCTCTTCCAACCTTGCTGATACTGTGATGCTGTGATAGAATCAGTGAGGGTTGGAAGGGACGACAAGGATAGTCTAGTTCCAACCCCCTACCATGAGCATGGACACCCTACCCTAGATCAGGTTGCCCACAGCCTCATCCAGCCTGGTCTTAAACACCTCCAGGGATGAGGCCTCAACCACCTCCCTGGACAACCCCTGCCAGGCTCTCACCACCCTCATGCTGAAGAACTCCCTCCTCACCTCCAGTCTGAATCTCCCCACCTCCAGCTTTGCTCCATTCCCCCCAGTCCTGTCATTCCCTGATAGCCTAAAAAGTCCCTTCTCAGCTTTTTTGTAGGTCCCCTTCAGATCCTGGAAGGCCACAATAAGGTCACCTTGGAGCCTTCTCTTCTCCACACTGAACAGCTCCGACTCTTTCAGTCTGTCCTCACAGCAGAACAGCTCCAGCACTCTGAGCATCCTCATGGCCCTTTTCTGGATGTGCTCCAGCATCTCCACATCCCTCATGTAATACAGGCTCCAGAACTGGATGCAGTACTCCAGATGGGGCCTCATCAGAGCAGAGTATCATAGAATCATAGAATGGGAAGGTTGGAAGCGACCTCAAGGATCATCCAGTTCCAACCCCCTGCAGGGACACCTCCCACTAGCACAGGTCATTCAAGGCCTCCTCCAACCTGGCCTTGAACACCTCCAGGGAGGGAGTAGCCACAACCTTCAGAGCCCCCTTCAGATCCCGGAAGGTTACTCTGAGGTCTCCTGGAAGCCTTCTCCTCTCCAGGCTGCAGAGCCCCAACTCTCTCAGCCTGTCCTCAGAGCAGAGCTGCTGCAGCCCTCTGAGCATCTTCTTATGAGAGGCTCTTTGTGATGGTTTGGGAGTTCCCTGCCCCACCACGCTTTGTAAAATGACCCAGACTAGAACTCAGCCAGCTGGAAGTTAAGGCTTGAAGCTCTGTTTACAGCTCAGCACAATGTACAGGCAGAGATAGACACAACAGACAGGAACAGTTACAGACATAGACAAGGGAATACAGAAACACAATTCCCCTCCCAGACATCAGAGTCTCCAGGAGGGGCTCCCAACAATCCTTCCACCTTCTCCCCACCCTTATACCTTACCCCAGGGTCTGCCTTATGTGCAAGGTGAGTTTGGAGGATGGGCCAGGGGGGTTAGAAGCAGAGGGGTTAGTTAGGCTACTCAGCAGAGAGGAGAGGACACACTGGTTCCCAGAGAAAGACCAAGGGACTGCCTTATCTATGTTTGTGCTCTAATTTTTAAACATCTCAGCAAGCTTATGAATGCAGTAGACATCACCAGTGTTTGCTTTTCACAGCCTATAATAAATCTTTGTCAGTGCCATGGACAGAGGAATCAGTGCAGTCTCAGCAAGTGTGCAGATGGCACCAAGCTGTGTGGCACAGTCACTTGCTAGAGGGCAGGGATCCATCCAGAGGGACCTGGACAGGCTGCAGAGCTGTGCCCAGGCCAACCTCAGGACATTCAACAAGGCCAAGTGTAAGGTCCTGCACCTGGGTAGGCACAATGCCAAGCACAACTGAAGGCTGGGTGGGAAATGGCTGAGAACAGCCCTGAGGAACAGGCCCTGGGGGTGTGGGGTGATGAAAAGCTCCAGATGAGGCTGCAGTGTGAGTGCAGCCCAGATAGCAACTGTGTGCTGGGCTGCAGCAAGAGCAGTGTGGGCAGCAGGGCAAGGGAGGGGATTATGCCCCTTTGCTCTGCTCTCCTCAGGTAATCAAAGATCACATTGGGTGGTTCTGCGCTCCACAACCTCCCTGGAGGTATTGAGGACCAGACAGGATGAGGCCTTGAGTGACCTGTAATAGTAGGAGCTGTCCCTGCCTATGTCAGGGGGTTGGAAATGGATATCTCTGAGGTCCCTTCCAACCTTACCATTCTATGATACCCCCAGATTCTGCAACACCAGTATTGCAACAGGTAGAGAATAACAACATAAAAGCTCTTCCCTGTCCTGAAACGCTGCACCTCAAGGTGTGTGGTTCCACCTGGTAAATGTCATTTAGGCCTTTATAAATATGTTTATCTGTCCTGACTGACCTGGTTTGACAGCTATTTGACTACAAGAGCCTGGGGTAGAGAGAGACAAAACACATGGTTAGAAATTTGACTGTGCTCACACAGCTCTGAATTATGGCACTGCTCTGGCTCAACCCAAAGGCTCAGACTTCCAGCAATCCATCTTGGGTGGTAATTAATGCTGAAAACATACAAAGGCAATTTCACATTCCTCCTGGGTGAGCTTCCTCAGAGATAAGGATTACTACACCATCAATCTGAGATGTTTGCATTGTGTTGCTGGAAAATATGGCATCCTCTCAAAAATAAATACCAGCTGTGAACCTGTGTAATTTTGCCTGCTGCTCTTTTGCTAGGGTAGGAACATGATGAAATACTGATTGGAATGGCAGATCAATGTAGTACTCAGACCAAAGCCAGTGAGAAACAACAGTTCTCACCTCCACAGCACTCTACATTTATCTTAAAGCTTTAGATCCTGCATTCCAACCCGAGAAGCACCTTTACTTCTAAATACAGCCATCAGGAGACATCTGTATTGAAGACAGACTTAAAAACAAGGGAAAAAAATAAATATAAAAGGCACACTGTCTTCCAGCATGGCTGAGTTGCAAATGTTAATATTTTCAACTACAGAAAAATACAAATTCTTTTGATATCTATTGATTGCATTAACATAAATCAGGATATTGGTATTAATAAGAATATCATCAGTATCATACTTCAGAGTGTTGTAACTTAGCTCACATTAACAAGGCCATTAGTGATAGAATTGTCAGGCCTGGAAGAGACCTCAAGGATCATTCCCTTCCTGCTGTGGGTAGGGACACAGAACCACAGAATTAACCAGGTTGGAAAAGACCTCTAGATGTGGGTGTGTAAAAGGGACTTAAGGGGAGAAATAAGAAGCAGCAATTATTTGCAGGCAGGGGAATTCTGCAGACCTTTAGAAACACGTAACAGTGTTCTGTGTGGGGTGTCCTAGAAACAACAACTGTGGCAAGCTAAAATGTGTTTCAAATATCACAGAATCACAGAAGCACAGAATTAACCAGGTTGGAAATAGACCTTCAAGATCATGGAGTTAAAACTTATCACCTCACACCTTCTAATTGACTAATCCATGGCACTAAGTGCCTCATACAGTCTCCTCTTAAACACCTCCAGGGATGGGGACTCCACCACCTCCCTGGGCAACCTGTGCCAGGTTTTCATCACCCTCATAGTAACAACTTCCTACATCTGATCTCGATCTGCCCTCTTCTAGGCTGGTTCCACTCCCCCCTAGTCCTATCACTACCTGACACCCTCAAAAGTCCCTCCCCAGTTTTCTTGTAGCCCTCTTCAGATACTGCAAGGCCACAATAAGGTCTCTCTGGAGCCTTCTCTTCTCCAGACTGCACAGCCCCAACTCTCACAGCCTGTCCTCAGAGCAGAGCTGCTGCAGCCCTCTGGTCATCATTGTGGCCCTTCTCTGGACACCTTCCAGCACCCCAGATCTTTCATGTAATAGAGGCTCCAGAACTGGACACAGTGCTCACAGAAAGAGTATTTCCTCATGGAAATAAAGAGAAAAGAGGAGTGACTGAGCTACTACAGCAGTGAAGCACATCTGTGATACCACTGCAAGCAAGGCTGCCAGCACCAGGTTTATGGAGAGTCCAAGCAGAGTTTGCCCTTGGCAGGTTGTTATGAACCTTTAACCAGCCCCACCAGAGGAAGGCACTGAGAACTGGAGTGTGAAACATGCCAAAACACAACCCCAGACTTGCTCCAGTAATATCTGTGTGTGCTCCAAGTTTCCCACTGCAATGGAGTATGACAATCTCTGTTCTCAGAGCAAATGACATGCCAGGGAACAATTCTGCAATATCAAGAGATTTACAGAATCACAGCACTGACCAGGTTGGAAAAGAATTTTGAGGTCATCCAGTTCAACCTATCAGCCAACCCCTTCTAGTTAACTAACCCATGGCACTGAGTGCCTCATGCAGCCTCCTCTTAAACACCTCCAGGGATGGGCACTCCACCACCTCCCTGGGCAGCCCATTCCAATGCCAATCACTCTTTCCATGAAGAACTTCTTCCTAACATCCAGCCTGAACCTGCCCTGGCACAATTTGAGGCTGTGTCCTCTTGTTCTGTCCCTGGGTGCCTGGCAGCAGAGCCCAGCCCCACCTGGCTACAACCTCCCTTCAGGTAGCTACAGAGAGCAATGAGCTCTGCCCTGAGCCTCAATGTGCTGGTTTGAGGCTAATTGGAATATTTTAATAGAGAAAATTATACTATAGGCCATGAAAAGGAAACACTGGTGATGTCTGCTTCACTCATAGGCTTGCTGAGATGTTTAAGTACTCAAAACATAGATAAGTCACTCTCTGGGGCACAGCATCTCAGTCTAGCAGCTTCTGGCTTTTCTCCTCTCTGCTGAGTAACCTCACTAACCACTTTTCTTCTAATCCCCCTGGCCCATCCTCAGATCTCACCTTGCATGTAAGGCAAACCTTGGGGTAAGGTACAGGAGTTGGGAGAAGGTGGAAGGGTGGTTGGGAGCCCCTCCTGGGGTCTCTGATTTCTGGGAGGGGAGTTGTGTTTCTGTATTCCCTTTAACTTGTCTATGTCTGTAACTATTCCTGTCTGTTGTGTCTATCTCTGCTTGTACATTGTGCTGAGCTGTAAATAGAGCTTCAGGCCTTAACTTCCAGCTGGCTGAGTCTAGTCTGGGTCATTTTACAAAGTGTGGGGGGCAGGGAACTCCTAAATCATCACACTCCTCTTGTGCAGGCTGCACACCCCCAGCTCCCTCAGCCTCTCCTCACAGGGTTGTGCTCCAGGTCCCTCACCAGCCTTGCTGCCCTTCTCTGGACACCTTCCAGCACCTCAACATCTTTCTGAAATTGAAGTTGTTTGCAGTGAGGGTGGTGAGACACTGGCACAGGTCGCCCAGGGAGGTTGTGGCTGCTCCCTCCCTGGAGGGGTTCAAGGCCAGGTTGGAGGAGGCCTTGAGTGACCTGTGCTAGTGGGAGGTGTCCCTGCCTATGGTAGGTGGTTGGAACTGGATGAGCTTTGAGGTCCCTTCCAACCTTACCATTCTATGATTCTATGACTGTCATGATCTCAATTCTCTCCCTGTACTTCCATCAATAATATTGAGGACACAGACAGAATTTTCAACCTCTTCAGCTCTTTTTTTTTTTTGTTTTGTTTTGTTTTGTTGTTTTTTGGTTTTTTTTGTTTTTTCCTTTTCTGCCAATTTGTCACTCTCTATGTCCTGGAGCTAACAAACTCCTGGGTTTTCTACCTCTTCTACACATTTTATTTAAAAGTTAATTACAAGACTTAAAAAAAGTCAAAAAGTAGAATGAGGCTGAGCTGATTTTATCATAAGGACAATGCAAGGTAATTATCTCATCTACAGCAAATTCAGGGGCATGTTCAGCAAGAGAAAGGAGACATTTATTGGCCAACTTCTAATTTTTGAATTAGTATAGTCATCCTTTGATGTAAATAAACCAACCAGTGTGTGTATTTTGGGTGTTTTAGAAAACACATCGCTATCAAGTAAGAGAAGCAGGCACTCAAACAATAAAATAGGCTTGAATAGGGAAAAGAGAAATTACCAAAATATTGTTTAAATGTTTAAAGTACACTTTTATCATGGAATCACTGAATTCTCAGGGCTGGAAAGGACCTCAAGGATCATCTAGCTCCAAGCTCCCTGCCATGGGCAGAGACACTTCATGCTAGATCAGGGTCAGCCAGAGCCACACTCAGCCTGACCTTAGAAACCAAAATAAAATATGAGAGAAGGAAATCCATGGCACAGAAGTTCAGCTCTTCTCCTGAGCAGCTGCTGAAACACTGCATTTAAGCTTCTCCTGTTAAGGGTTAGGATATAATCTGGAGTCCTCAGCACTGGAAGGACATGGAAGTGTTGGAGAGGGTCCAGAGGAGGCCACAAAGATGCTGAGAGGGCTGCACCAGCTCTGCTGTGAGGACAGACTGAGAGAGTTGGGGTTCTGCAGCCTGGAGAAGAGAAGGCTTCCAGGAGACCTTGGAGTGGCCTTGTAGGATCTGAAAGGGGCTACAGGAAGGCTGGGGAGGGACTATTGACAAGGTCTTGCAACGACAGGACAAGGGGCAATGGGTTTAAACAGGCAGAGGGGAGATTTAGACTGGATGTTAGGAGGAAGTTCTTTACATTGAGGGTGGTGAGGCACTGGTACAGGTTGCCCAGGGAGGTTGTAGCTGCTCCCTCCCTGGAGGTGTTCAAGGCCAGATTGGATGAGGCCTTGAGTAACCTGTACTAGTGGGAGGTGTCCCTGCCTATGGCAGTGGGTTGGAACTAGATGATCCTTGAGGTCCCTTCCAACCTTCCCATTCTATGATTCTATGATTCTATAAACAAACTGAAGGAACAGACACTACAATTTGAAATCATATTGAACTGGTGCAGCCAGAGCTGCTGCAGCCCTCTGAGCGTCTTTTTGACCTTGTCAATAGTCCCTCCACAGCCTTCCTGGAGCCCCCTTCAGATCCTGGAAGGCCACTCCAAGGTCTCCTGGCAGTCTTCTCTTGGCCAGGCTGCAGAACCCCAACTCTCTCAGCCTGTCCTCACAGCACAGCTGCTGCAGCCCTCTCAGCATCTTGGTGGCCTCCTCTGGACCCACTCCAACACTTCCATGTCCTTCCTGTGCTGGGGGCTCCAGAACTGCACACAGCACTCCAGGTGGGGTCTGAGGAGAGCAGAGCAAAGGGGCACAATCCCCTCCCTTGCCCTGCTGCCCACACTGCTCTTGCTGCAGCCCAGCACACAGTTGCTGTCTGGGCTGCACTCACACTGCAGCCTCATCTGGAGCTTTTCATCACCCCACACCCCCAGGGCCTGTTCCTCAGGGCTACTCTCAGCCATTCCCCACCCAACCTGCAGTTTTGTTTGGCATTGTGTCTACGCAGGTGCAGGACCTTACACAAATGACCTTCAGGTTGGTTGCTCACTTGAAACACCCAAATCTTGTCTCCTTTGGCTTCACCAACACAGTCAGTCTGCTGCTTTCTTTAGTGCTGCTGCCTATTTCACCTGCTGTTTGGAATCAGTCTTCCATAAAAGCAGGGACAACAGGACAAGAAAAGATCTGAGGGCTCAGGAAGTCTGTTTAGGATATATTATTTTTTTTTCTTTCCCCTTCCAGAAGTGAATGCTACTAATAAAGCCACTTTGAGTTGTCTGAGAAAGTGTCAACATCTGAGCGACATCAGGAATGGTTGTTGCGTGAGAAACTTCACCTCCCACATTTGCCATCTTATCTTTCAGTGATGTACAACTGATGACAGTCACTTGAGTGAGAACTTCTGATGGAGGAAGAGCAGGGGGAAACTACATTTGAAAAGTTCCAAAATACAGATTGGTGCTAATTAGTCTCCTGTAATAAGCTTCAAGAGGCGCAGTTAAGGATAATTTAAGCTTATTTCATAATGAGTTGTTCTTAGAAGGCACTCGTCCAAAGCAGCATTTCACCATCAGCCTCTCCTGTTCAGTTAAACCAACCCAAAGGAAATCTTCTCTGAACAACTAAAGGGTGTTCAGCCTCTCTTCCTGACCTGAAAGGACACACAAGCAAAATGAACCTGCACTGAAGTAATCTCTGAAGGTGCAGAAACAATATTATGAATCCTCTTTTGTAAGGCAAGAATCATAGAATCACAGGACGGTAAGGTTGGAAGGGACCTCAGGGATCGTCTAATTCCAACCCCCTGTTATAGGCAGGGACACTTCCCACTAGTACAGCTCACTCAAGGTCTCCTCCAACCTGGCCTTGAACACCTCCAGGGTTAAATTAAACTTCAAAGGAATCCTGAGATTACAGAAGTTATGTTCAGCTTATAAACCAGGACTAACAGCTGTCCATGAAACAATGTTCAGAAGTGGGTCTAGGCCAGCCTAAATAAGCTGACATTAAGACTGTGAAAAGATGTGACTGTGATCTGTTTAAAGAGTCCTCTGTCATCCATGGAATCAGCTTGAACTCAGGCTTACATTCACTTGCTAATGATCATACAGTCATAACATAGAGTCAATCACAGAACCAGAAAAACAACCCTAGAACCAACCATAGAGTCAGTCATAGCACCAGAGAAACAACCCCAGAACCAACCATGCTATGATTATAGCACCATAGAACCAACCATAGCCAACCATAGAACCAACCCTAGAACCAACCATAGAGTCAGTCATAGCACCAGAGAACCAACCCGAGAACCAACCATGCTATGATTATAGCACCATAGAACCAACCATAGCCAACCATAGAACCAACCCTAGAACCAACCATAGAGTCAGTCATAGCACCAGAGAACCAACCCGAGAACCAACCATGCTATGATTATAGCACCACAGAACCAACCATAGCCAACCATAGAACCAACCCTAGAACCAACCATAGAGTCAGTCATAGCACCAGAGAACCAACCCGAGAACCAACCATGCTATGATTATAGCACCACAGAACCAACCATAGCCAACCATAGAACCAACCCTAGAACCAACCATAGAGTCAGTCATAGCACCAGAGAACCAACCCGAGAACCAACCATGCTATGATTATAGCACCACAGAACCAACCATAGCCAACCATAGAACCAACCCTAGAACCAACCATAGAGTCAGTCATAGCACCAGAGAACCAACCCGAGAACCAACCATGCTATGATTATAGCACCACAGAACCAACCATAGCCAACCATAGAACCAACCCTAGAACCAACCATAGAGTCAGTCATAGCACCAGAGAACCAACCCGAGAACCAACCATGCTATGATTATAGCACCACAGAACCAACCATAGCCAACCATAGAACCAACCCTAGAACCAACCATAGAGTCAGTCATAGCACCAGAAAAACAACCCTAGAACCAACCATGCTATGATTATAGCACCATAGAACCAACCATAGTCAACCATAGAACCAACCATAGAGTCAATCATAGCACCACAGAACCAACTCGGGAACCAACCATGCTATGATTATAGCACCACAGAACCAACCATAGCCAACCATAGAACCAACCATAGAGTCAATCATAGAGTTATAGAACCAACTATAGAGTCAACCATAGAGTCAACCAGAGAGTAAATCATAGAACCATAGAACCAACCACAAAGTCAAACATAGAACCATAGAACCAACCATAGAGTCAAACACAGAACCAGCCATAGAATCAACCAGTCAGGCATAGAACCAGAGTCAACCATAGAACTAACCAGAGTCAACCAAAGAACCAACCAGAGAGTCAACCACAGAATCAACCAGAGAGTCATAGAACCAATCAGAGCCAACTATAGAACCATAGAACCAGAGTCAACCACAGAACCAACCAGAGAGTCAACCAAAAAACAAACCAGAGAGTCAACCATAGAACCAGAGTCAACTATAGAACCATAGAACCATAGAGTCAACCACAGAACCAACCAGAGTCAACCATAGAACCAGCCAGAGAGTCAACTATATTACCATAGAATTAACCAGAGAGTCAACCATAGAACCAACCAGAGAGTCAACCATAGAACCAACCAGAGTCAACCATAGAACCAACCAGAGTCAACCATAGAACCAACCAGAGAGTCAACCATAGAACCAACCAGAGAGTCAACCATAGAACCAACCAGAGTCAACCATAGAACCAACCAGAGAGTCAACCATAGAACCAACCAGAGTCAACCATAGAACCAACCAGAGAGTCAACCATAGAACCAACCAGAGTCAACCATAGAACCAACCAGAGAGTCAACCATAGAACCAACCAGAGTCAACCATAGAACCAACCAGAGAGTCAACCATAGAACCAACCAGAGTCAACCATAGAACCAACCAGAGAGTCAACCATAGAACCAACCAGAGTCAACCATAGAACCAACCAGAGAGTCAACCATAGAACCAACCAGAGTCAACCATAGAACCAACCAGAGAGTCAACCATAGAACCAACCAGAGTCAACCATAGAACCAACCAGAGAGTCAACCATAGAACCAACCAGAGTCAACCATAGAACCAACCAGAGAGTCAACCATAGAACCAACCAGAGTCAACCATAGAACCAACCAGAGAGTCAACCATAGAACCAACCAGAGTCAACCATAGAACCAACCAGAGAGTCAACCATAGAACCAACCAGAGTCAACCATAGAACCAACCAGAGAGTCAACCATAGAACCAACCAGAGAGTCAACCATAGAACCAACCAGAGTCAACCATAGAACCAACCAGAGAGTCAACCATAGAACCAACCAGAGAGTCAACCATAGAACCAACCAGAGTCAACCATAGAACCAACCAGAGTCAACCATAGAACCAACCAGAGAGTCAACCATAGAACCAACCAGAGAGTCAACCATAGAACCAACCAGAGAGTCAACTATAGAACCATAGAACCAACCAGAGAGTCAACCATAGAATTCAAGCATAGAGGCAACCATAGAACCAAGCATAGAATCATAGAGTCAGTCATAGAATAGCTTAGGCTAGAAGGGGCTTTAAAGATCGTCTAACCCAACCTCCTGTCATGGGCAGAGATGCCTCTCAACTAGACCACATTACTCAAGGCCCCTCCAACTAATTCACTCATAGGTTTTCTGAGACATATGAAAACCAGAACATGAACATAGATACCCGGTGTAGGTCATCTGATCCCTTTGGGTGGCACACAGCATGGAAAGGGGAGGCACACAGCATGGAAAGTGCAAGGCGAACCACAGAAGAAAACTCATTTCAGAAACCTCCAGCCAGCAGAAATGACTCAAACAGATTAAAACACACAGGAAGAGTGCAGAACTATTTTCTACTATAACTTTCAGGTCTTTTTTTTTAAGCCTCAAGGGCCCTCCAGAGCAGGGTCACAAAGATGCTGAGAGGGTTGGAACAGTTCTGCTCTGAGGACAGGCTGAGAGAGTTGGG
>VWZE01013696.1:3084-14102 GCA_013396675.1 Eubucco bourcierii
CCTTCCCTGCACACCTTCCCTGCACACCTTCCCTGCACACCTTCCCTGCACACCTTCCCATCACTCCTTCCCTGCACACCTTCCCTCCACACCTTCCCCTGCACACCCGTGGGGGCAAGCTCAGCAAACTTGTCCGAAGCTGAGGACTTTTGGTTCAGCTCTTGTCTGACAATGCAGCCAGATTGTGTTTGACTGGGAGCCATCCTGTGCACACTGTGCAGCCCTGTGGAAAGCAGAGCAGGGAGGAGGGGACGTGGGGTGAAGCAGGCAGTGCATCCTCTCTGACAACCTGATCAGTGCCTGCTCTTAATTACAGGGAGGTGGGGCTGTGTGTGTGTGATTCTTTCACTTCATTTGCTGCCCGTGTCTCAACACTGGGGGTGTTGTGTTACTGAGGCCACTTGAATGCTTCCATTCAGTTGGTAAAAGGCTTCTGTGATGTTTCTCCATTATTCATGGTACAGGTTTCTTCCATCAGCAATACCTCCCTGGGTCCTCGTTGCCTTATTAAGTAAGGCTCTCTCAGTGCATCGTGCACGGAGGGACCTGCCCTAGCTTCTGTCTTGTGAGAAGGGGAAAGGAGTTTCTGGACTGACATTTAGTGCAGCTTTTGTTGTGAAGCAAGGTGGTGGATTTCTGCTCTGGAACAGGCTACCCAGGGCAGTGGTGGAGTGCCCAGCTTGGGGACTCAGCCTCACATCAGCCTGGGTTGGTGGTTTGACTTAGAGAATCATAGAATCATAGAATGGGAAGGTTGGAAGGGAGCTCAAAGCTCAACCAGTTCCCATCCCCTGCCATAGGCAGGGACACCTCCCACTAGAACAGGTTGCTCAAGGACTCATCCAGCCTGCTCCTGAACACCTCTATGGAGGTTGTGGAGTGCAGAATCACCCAACATGATCAAAGACCAAAGATCACATTGGATGATTCTGTGCTCCACAACCTCCCTGGGCAACCTATGCCAGTGTCTCACCACCCTCACTGTAAAGAACTTCCTCCTAACATCCAGTCTAAATCTCCCCTCTGCCAGTTCAAACCCATTGCCCCTTGTCCTGTCGTTGCAAGACCTTGTCAATAGTCCCTCCCCAGCCTTCCTGCAGCCCCCTTCAGATCCTGCAAGGCCACTCCAAGCTCTCCTGGAAGCCTTCTCCTCTCCAGGCTGCACAGCCCCAACTCTCTCAGCCTGTCCTCACAGCAGAGCTGCTGCAGCCCTCTGACTGTCCTCGTGGCCTCCTCTGGACTCGCTCCAATACTTCCATGTCCTTCCTGTGCTGGAGGCTCCAGAACTGCACACAGTACTCCAGGTGAGGTCTGAGGAGAGCAGAGTAAAGGGGCAGAATCCTCTCCCTTGCCCTGCTGCCCACACTGCTCTTGCTGCAGCCCAGCACCCAGTTGCTGTCTGGGCTGCACTCACACTGCAGGCTCATGTTGAGATTTTCATCAACCCAGACCACCAGGGCCTTTTCCTCAGGGTTGCTCTCAGCCATTCCCCACCCAGCCTGGGAGTTGTGCTTGGGATTGTGCCTACCCAGGTGCAAGACCTCACACTTGGCCTTGTTGAATTTCATGAGGTGGGTTTGGCCCCACCTCTCCAGTCTGTCCAGGTCCCTCTAGATGGATCCCTGCCCTCTAGCAAGTTGACTGTGCCACACAGCTTGGTGTCATACGCACACGAAATCCCCAGCACGCTGCAGATTACACTCTTCCACCATTCCATTCCCTCAATCATCATAATAATAACGCTTAGACTGCAGGCTGGTTTCACACACCTGACACACCAGCAAAGGAGCCACCTCATGGAAGATCAGGTGACAAGTGCCTGTTCTGGAGACATAAGATGCTCTAGAAGCCACAGGAGTTGAAAAAGTCCAAATTAGCATCTCGTAGCACGCAGGTTGACAAGTCTGGGGAGACACTGGTGCTCAGGACAATAAATGAAAGTGTGTCCCTTCCCTGTTTCACTGAATCACAGAACAGTTGAAAGGGACCCTCAAAAGTCATCTTGTCTAACCACCCTGCAGTCAGCAGGGACACTTCCAACTAAATCAGGTTGCTCAGGGCACCATCAAGTTTGACCTTGAACGTCTCCGAAGATGGGGCCTGAACCACATCCAAGTTCAGGGAGAAGGAGTGAGGGCCAAAGCACAAATTCCTGCACAGAACCGTGGAATTGTTAAGGTTGGAAAAGACCTTTGGTATCATCAAGTCAAACCATTAACCCAGTACTGTCAGGTCACCACCAAACCATGCTGTGCTCCAACAGGTCCATGTTCTTCTTGCCTCTCTTGAACTGGGGAGCCCATAACTGGACCCAGTATTCCAAACATGGCCTCATTAGGGCAGAGTAGAGAGGAAGGAAAACCTTTCTTGACCTCTTTCTGATGCACTCCAGAATGCAATCGGACTTCTTGGCCACAAGAGCACATCACTAACTCATTGTTATCCTGTTGTCCACCAGCACTCCCAGGTCCTTCTTCCCAGAGCTACTCTCCAACAGGTCAGCCCCCAGCCTGTGCTGATCCCTGAGGTTGTTCCTCTACCAATGCATGACTCTGCACTTCCCTTCCTGGATTTCATTGGATTGCTTCCCAATCCAGCTCTCCAGCCTGTCCAGATCACACTGGATGGCAGCACGACCTTTTATCAGACACTCCTCCCAGTTTGACATCATAAATTCATAGAAAGGTTTGGGTTGAGAGGGACATTGGAGATCATCTAGTTCTAACCCTCCTGCCATGGGCAGGCACACCTTCCACTAGACCAGGTTGCTCAAGGCCTCAAGAACCCTGTTTGAACCAGTTTAAAGGTGACTCAAAGCAATGGTCATGGGAAGCTGGTTGATTCCTGATTGCTGGCTGATTTCTCACTGCACCCCTTCTTGTGCTGTTTGCTGTCACAATTTGCACTGAAATAAAACTGGGTTTCCATCACAAGCTATTGATCTCAGTTTGGAAAGGACTCGAGTTCTGCTCCCTGCTTGCAAAAGACAAGGGTTTTTTAAGCAATGCTTTGTTTCTGTGTGCACAGCACAGCCTTTGGTGTCACTATCTGGACTTCACTCCTTCCTCTTCTACCTCCTGTGCTCTGTTTGATCCTGCCTGGTGCTACCAGCAGCCCTTCTGGGGATCAACTTGAGAAAAAGATCCTACAAGCGGACATTCAGAAAGCCTCTTACTCCTACTGGGCTCTGTGCGCATTGAGGTGGTGGTTAAGTTGTCCTGCTGCCTCTGAAGGAGACCTTGTTGCATGCCACTTCCCATATGGAATGTGTTTCCTCTGCCAAGATACCTGATAAAGAGTTACAGGAAAGCTGGGGAGGGACTTTTTACAAGGGTTTGTAGTGACAGGACAAAGGGCAATGGCTATGAGTTGGAAGAGGGGAGATTTAGGCTGGAGATGAGGAAGAAATTCTTGACAGTCAGGGTGGTGAGACACTGCAACAGGCTGCCCAGGGAGGTTGTGGATGTTCCCTCCCTGGAGATGTTCAAGGTCAGGCTGGATGAGGCCTTGAGCCACCTGGGCTGGTGGGAGGTGTCGCTGCCCATGGCAGGGGGGTTGGAACTGGATGATCTTTTAAGGTCCCTTCCAACCCAACCCATTCAAAGGTTCTATGAATTCTGTGCCATCTGACACTGACAATACACGTTACCCTTAGCTTAAACCCAGGCCATCAGTGGCATTCTTTGGACCCATGGCCTCAATTCCAGGGTGGGCTGAAGGCGCTTGCAGGCTCTGGAATGAGCTCTAGTAGGAGCAAGAAGCTTCTGGCTAGCACAGGAGGAGCCTGTGGCATGAAGAAAGGAGTGGGTGTTGTGCACAGTGTGATCTAGTGGAAGGTGTCCCTGCCCATGGCAGGGTGGTTGGAACTAGATGAACTTTTTTAGGTGCCTTCCAACCTAACGCATTCTATGATTCTACGAATCTGTCCAAAGAGTTAAATAACTCATGGGGACCCTCCCCAGTAAACCAGACCTGGAAAGGTCCACAGGAACACAGGCTCAAAGTTTCAGCTTTTTAAAGAGCTCCTAGGAAGAAGACACAGGCTTGAATCTTGGAAAGAGACACAAAGCGTGAGGAAAAGAAAGGCAGCCTACATGTAATGGAAACAGCCCAGCAGCTTCACCCTCATACTTTCGGTTTCCAAGAGCTGAAGCAGTTCCCAGAAGCTGTCGTCACTGCAGGAACCCCTCCCTCCTGCACTGCATTTCCTCACCAGCATCTCAGAGCCACGGAATCGGAGAACCATAGAATTGTTTCAGCTGCAAAAGCTGCCAGAGATCATCGAGTTCAACTGCTGACCTAACACCACCATGGCCACAAAACCATGGCCAGAAGTGGCACCTCCACATGATTCTTGATTATCTCTGCAGATGGTGACTGCACCACCTCCCTGGGCAGCCTGTTCCAGGGCTTGACAACTCTTTTAGTGAAGAAATTGTTCCAACTTAAACCTCCCCCGGGGTTGTTTCTTCTCATTCTATCACTCATTCCTTAGGAGAAGAGACCAACCCCCACCTCACTCCAGTTTCCCTCAAGAGAGTTGTAGAGACCCCAAATGTCTCTTCTCAGCCTCCTCTTCTCCAGACTGAATAATCCCAGTTCCCTCAGCTGCTCCTCACCAGACCTCTTCTCCAGACCCTTCACCAGCGTTGTTGTCCCTCTTATTGTGATGCAGAGACACATGAAAGAGACACATCCATGGGAAGCTTCCACTCCAGAGCCCCCCACTGTTAACCAGTGACCCTGCCCCACTGAGCTCACTGGGAGAACCTCAGAGCTAACAGACCACAGACTTCCTGACCATGCTCAAAAGCTCCACTCCATCAACTAACACACTTCTGAAATGCAAGATTCTTCTGCTTGGATTTCACCTTCATGTCTCTAAACCCCAAGGCATACAAAGGCAACTTACGTCCTGCTTTCTAAAGTGACTTCTACTGCCTGTCTTCAGTAGGTCCTCCTGAAGAGAAGCACCTGCCAGCCCACGGCTCTCCTTCAGCAGACAGAAATCCTCTGAGTGACTTCCTGATTTCCCAAAATGCCCAGCCCAGGTAGCTGCAAGGCTGTGGGCTGGATCTTCTCTGGAGTTGTGCAACCTACTACCCCCTCCAGTAGGCCAGGAGAGGGAGAAGGAAGTGCTAGAACCACCAGCACTTCTCCACTCAACTGCTTTCTAATTATCACAGAATGCCAGATTGGAAGGGAGCAGCTCTTCTATGAGGACAGGCTGAGAGAGTTGGGGCTCTGCAGCCTGGAGAAGTGAAGGCTTCCAGGAGACCTGATAGTAGCCGCCTAGGATCTGAAGGGGGCCTACAGGAAGGCTGGGGATGGACTATTTACAAGGTCTTGTAATGACAGGAGTAGGTGCAATGGGTTTAAACTGGCAGAGGGGAGATTTAGACTGGATGTTAGGAGGAAGTTCTTTCCAGTGAGGGTGGTGAGGCACTGGAACAGGTTGCCCAGGGAGGTTGTGGCTGCTCCCTCCCTGGAGGTGTTGAAGGCCAGGTTGGACGAGGTCCTGAGTGAGCTGAACTAGTGGGAGGTGTCCCTGCCTATGGTAGGGGGTTGGAACTAGATGATCCTTGAGGTCCCTTCCAACCTTACTATTCTATGATTCTATCTGGTCCAGCTTTTCTAGGTGGAAATGAGGTGGACCAGGAGCCTGTCAAACTGAGTCTTAGACCTGACCAATGTGGGGGAATCCACTGCTTTCCTTAAGAGATGATTCCAATGCTCAACTGTTCTCATAGGGAAACATTTTCTTCTGCAGTCTAAAATGAAGGTATGGGGGCTGGGTCCTAGCTGTGCACAGCCAGAGCTGGGGGAAAGAATGAGAGGAAGGAGGAAAGAGGAAAGGAAGAGGAATGGTTCACAGATTCATAGAACAGACCTTTAAGATCATCTAGTTCCAACCCCCCTGCCACAGGCAGGGACACCTTCCACTAGCCCAGGTTGCTTAAGGTCTTCCTGATCCCCAATCTAACTCTGCCCTCCTCAAGCTTCACTCCACGGTGGCATGTTCAGACACCGAACCAGGAGCTGGAGAGCAAAGGAAACTGCCTGCTTTAGTGGAAGGGAAGAGACAGATGGATTCAAGCCGAGGAGCTCCATGCGAGGAGCGTGTGACGCCCTGCGCGCTGCCATCAGCCGCGGCGCAGGAGACGCAGAACCTGTGAGATGAGGAGAAGAAACCCAATCTGTTGTGTTGTGTGCCTGTGTGCTCTGCGAGGCCATCACCATGGAATCTGGGCGCCTCCCATTCCAGCTTATACCAACACAGCTAATGAAGTGACTCACCCAACGGCAGGCTCAAAAATAGAAGGCTTCTCATCACCAGCTCGCCATGGGCATAAGCAGCACCCTCTGATTCCATCTGTCTCAACCCTTCCCAGAGCTTCCCAGGTGAGTTTTGCATGATGAGAGCCCCAGACTGATGTTCCTCCAGGCTGAGCTGAGAGTCCTGTACTGTCTTTGCTTCTCCAAAGAGCTGAAGTCATCTATCCTCAGCTCCCTTTAACTCAGCTTTTAATCACACAATCAGAGAATGGTAGGGGTTGGAAGAGACCCCTGGAGATCATTGAGTCCAACCCCCATACCAGTGCAGGATCACCTAAAGCAGGTCACACAGAACTCATCCAGGTGGGCCTTGAAAGTCTTCATAGATGGAGACTCTGGGAACCCTGCTCCTGAGCTGCAGCACTCTCAAACAAGTTTCTCTTCCTGCTCAGATGGAACTTTCTGGGTTCCAATTTCTGCCTGTTGTTTTTTGTCCTGTCACTGGGCACCACTGACAAGAGCCTGGACCTCATCTTCTTGACCCTCAAGCATCATATATTGCCGAGCATTGATCGGATCCCCTCCCAGGCTGCTTTTCTCCAGGCTCATCAGCCCCAGGTCTTGCCTTTCCTCCTCACAGAGATGCTCTAAGTCTCTCAGCATCTTTGGATTCTCCACTGGACACTCCCCAGCAGTTCCCTGTCTCTCCTGACCTGCAGATGAGGCCTCACTAGGGCAGAGGAGAGTAAGAGGAGAACCTCCCTCAATCTGCTGGTGTCAGACCACAGTATTTGATTAAGTATCTTAAACCTAAGTGACTAAAGCTTAAATCAACCCAAACTGAAGACCCTTCACCTGCAGCACTCCCAGTAGACACCAAGCACCTCTCTCCTCAGTTGGCACAGGTCTCATCTCTGCCCTACTTATTACCTAACCAGCAACAACAGCAATCAAGAGAACAAAGTAGCACACTTTGAAGGGCAACCACAGCTTATCTACCTCACGAGCACAAGCCAGGGCCACTGACTCATGCACTTGTGACTTCTCCATTATGATCAGCCACAGCTATAATGAAGCCACAGAGCAAAGATTAATTCCACTGAGTGTAAAACACAATGGAATCACAGAATGGTTTGGGTTGGAAGGGACCTCAGAGATCATCTACTTCCAAGCCCCCTGCCATAAGCAGGGACACCTCCCACCAGACCAGGTTGCTCAAGGCCCCATCCAGCCTGACCTTAAACGCCTGGAGGGAGGGAGCATCCACAACCTCCCTGGGCAACCTGTTCCAGTGCCTCACCACCCTCACTGGAAAGAATTTCTTCCCAATCTCTAGTCTAAATCTGCCCTCCACCAGTTTAAACATAACCAACATCTTGGCAGAGCACCACCCATCAGGTCCTCTCCTAAAGCCTCTCATGGTAACTTTGGGTTCTTAAACACAAGATATGGCACTGTAATCATACAATCACAGAACAGCTTAAGTTGGAAGGAACCTTAGACATCATATACTCCAATCTCCCCACCGTGGGCAGGGACACCTCTCAGCTGAACTTGGTTGCTTGAGGTCCTACCCAATCTGGTCTTGAAGGAGGAAGTTCTTTACAGTGAGGGTGGTGAGGCACTGGAACAGGTTGCCCAGGGAGGCTGTGGATGTTCCCTCCCTGGAGGTGTTGAAGGCCAGGTTGGATGAGGCCTTGAGTGAGCTGTACTAGTGGGAGGTGTCCCTGCCTATGGCAGGGGGTTGGAAATAGATGATCCTTGAGGTCCCTTCCAACCTTACCATTCTATGATTCTATGATTGAACACCTCCAGGGAAGGGGCATTCAAAACCTCTCTGGGTAACCCATTCCAGAGTCTCACTACCCTTGTACTGAAGAACTTCTTTCTAAGATCCAGTCTAAACCTACACACCCACAGCTTAAAATCATTCCAAATTGGGTAATTACCCAAGAACTTCTGCACCAAGCAAGCACACAGAGAGAGAGCCCACAATACCCAGACAGCTCACAGGCTTCCAAGTCCTTTTCAGGCATGGACCTCACCACAGAGTTCTAAGTTCCCATAGACAGGACTCCAGACCCAAGGTCCCCACTGGCCACCCTGCTCTAATCATGAAAGAGAACAGCAGTTTATCATCTGAGGCAAGTTCTTCCCACACTGCAGTGCAGATGAGGAGCTTGCTACCCTGCCCCAAAGTAGTTGTGGTGTTTGTCATGCACACAAAGAGGTGGGCTACCATCCCTGCTTCTTATGATGTCCACTACTTCAAACTTCTTCCTTTGCTTTCTATACTCAGCTATCAAGAACTTCCCAGCCTGCAGCATCCTAACTGCTTTGAGCTGTATCCTACAAGGAACAAAGTTGTTTGGCTTTTCTTTCCACACTGTTTTCACAGATTGCACCATTTTGGAAGGGACCCTTAAAGGTCATCTTGACCAACCCCCACTGCAGTCAGCAGGGATATCTCCAACTACAGCAGGCTGCCCAGGGCCACATTGAGCCCGATCTTAAATGTCTTCAGCGATAGAACCTCAACCACATCTCTGTGCAACCTAATCACTTATTTTTCTGCTGCTTCATTACCTTCCAAGAAAGCTGCCTTACAGGTGCTGAGGGGAAAAGCCTGATTTTGAGATCTTTCTTGGAACTTCAGCTAGGTCACCTCTTGCAAGGGAAGCAGAGGCCTTCTAAGCCCCAGGGGATGCTTACTGATGGCCGCAACCCCAAGCACTGCACTTAACAACTAAACAGAGAAGAAGCACTGAGGTCATAAGCATGTTGAACTTTCCCAGCATCCAAGCATCATCAGATACTGATGAAGGTTTATGGGAAAAGTCTTTCAATTCCCTCCTGCCCTACTGAAAGACAACTTCAAAATCTGCAATGCAAGGGGTGGGAACCCTATTCTCCAACCTCACTACATGTAGAAAAGGAAGATTTCCATCCTCTTCTCTCCCTGTGCCAACATTACCTTTAGTTTAACCAGTTCAAAAAGTCATTCTTGCTTTCTAGGGCTTAACAGCAGCCATGAAACCCATCACACACACGAACCTGCACAGGCTGGAAATCAAGCACTTTAACTGGAATCCTGGAATCACAGAACTGTTTGGGTTGGAAAGATGGAGCTAAATCATTACCTAAACCTACCAAGACTGGTGCTAAACCACATCCCCTCAGCACCACATTTCTGCCTCTCTGAAACACCTCCCTGGGCAGCCTGTTCCAGTCTTTGAGAACCCTTTCAGTGAAGATGTTTCTTCTAATGTCCAACCTAAAGCTTCCCTGGTGCAACCTGAGTCTGTTTCCTCTTGTCCTAGCAGTTGTTACTCAGGAGAAGAGACTGACACCACCTGGTTCCAACCTCCTTTTAGAGACCTGTAGAGAGCAGTGACATCTCCCCTCAGTCTCCTTCTCTTCACACTAAACAACCTCAGTTCCCTCAGCTGCTCTTCACCAGCCTTGTTCTCCAGACACTTCACCAGCTTCATTGCACTCCTCTGGACCTCTTCCAGCCCCTTAATATCCTTCTTGGAGTGAGTGGACCAAAACTGAAAACATCACTCAAGGTGTGGCCTCACCACTGCCCAGTACAGAAGCATGATCGCTGCTCTGGTCCTGTTGGCCACACTGTCACTGATCCAGGTCAGGATGCTGGTGGCCTTCTTGACCACCTGGGCACACATACTGGCTCATGTTCAGCTTCTGTCAACCAGCACCCCCAGGTCCTTTTCTGCTGGGCAGTATTCACCCACTCTGCCCCAAGTCTGGAGCCTTCATTGGGGTTGTTGTGACCCAAGTGCAGGACCCAGCACATGGTCTTGTTAACCCTCATCCCACAGGCCTTGGCCCATTGATCAAGCCTGGCCAGATCCCTCTATAGATCTTTCCTCCTCTCCAGTAGGTGAACACTGTCATCTGCAGACCTTCTGAAGGGTGCCTCCATCCCCTCACTGATAAAGATATTGACAAGGTCTTGTAATGCCAGGACAAGGGGCAATGGGTTTGAACTGGCAGAGGGGAGATTTAGACTGGATGTTGGGAGGAAGTTCTTTACAGTGAGGGTGGTGAGACACTGGCACAGGTTGCCCAGGGTGGTTGTGGCTGCTCCCTCCCTGGAGGTGTTCAAGGTCAGGTTGGAGGAGGCCTTGAGTGAGCTGTACTAGTGGGAGGTGTCCCTGCCTATGGCAGGGGATTGGAACTAGATGATCCTTGAGGTCCCTTCTAACCTTACCATTCTATGATTCTATATTAAAGAGAACAGGTCCCATCACTGAGCCTTGGGGAACACCACTTGTGACTGGCCACCAACTGAAATAAACATTCTAGCTAGATAAAGTCAATCTAGATCTGCTCTAATGTCCTTCATTCCCCTCATCTTTGATATTGGATCAGCCACCAGTCCAGCTTGATCCTGTGGCTGATCCACATCCATGGCTTGCTTTGCCCCCTCAAGTCAAACACTCAGGAAGCAAAGATCAGAAGAGGTGGTTTGCTTACTGTAAGGCTGGGCCTAGACCTGCATACACAAACCTGCTCAACTTAACTAGAAAAAAGGTAATTCCTGAGGCGTGTCCAGGAAGTAGCCTGGTTTTATAGACTGGAATAAAGATTGAGAGCTGATAGAACCTGCAAACCCAGCCCCAGGGGAGGGTGTGCACACAATGCAACTTCCAAATCAGAAACAGCACTTGGGTGCAGAATCATTTTGCTAAGCATGAAAAAAAAAAAAAAAAAAAAAA
>VWZE01013696.1:14123-37502 GCA_013396675.1 Eubucco bourcierii
AAAAAAGGCACAGCCCAAGAGTTTGTCCCCAGCCACAGGGAAATGACAACCTGGGCTCCATCAGCATCACCAAGACATTAAGTCAGGGTGAGTTCATCCAGCTTTAGAAACCGCTTTGAGATGGAACTACAGGTTCACCAGGAAGCCTGGCTCACAGGCAGATGTTTAGGGATATAAAATCATGGAATCACAGAATTGCTTGGGATGGAGAAGACTTTCGAGTCCAAACATTACCTAACTCTCCCGAGGCTGCTGCTAAAAACCATGTCCCTCAGCACCACATCTCTGCATCTTTGAAACACCTCCAGTGATGGGGATTCAGCTACTTCCCTGGGCAGCCTGTTTCAAAGTTTGAGAATCCTTTCAGAGAAGGTTCTTCTCAACCCCAGCCTGAACCTTCCTTGGTGCAACTTGAGGCCATTTTCTCTCATCCTATCACTTGTTACTTGGGACATCAACCCCAACCTGGCTCCAACCTCATTTCAGGGAGCTGCAGAGAGCAATGAAGTCTCCCCTGAGCCTCCCTTTCTCCAGGCTGAACAACCTCAGGTCCCTCAGCTGTTCCTCATCAGCCCTGCTCTCCAGGCCCTTCACCATCTTTGCTGCACTTCTCTGGACCTTCTCCAGTTCCTCAATGTCCTTCTCGGAGCGAGCGGTCCTAAACTGAACCCAGTTCTCAAGGTATGGCCTCACCAGTGCTGAATACAGAGGGAGATGTTTCTAGAAGCAACACCATAATACCATAGACTACTTCTGATTGCAAATGGTTTGCTCCAGAGCTCCAGCACTCTCACAGCAGAGAGGTTCATCATATTGAGGTAGAACTTCCTGTGTTCCAGTTTGCGTCCATTGCCCCTTGTCCCATTACAGGACACCAATGAAAATAGATTAGCACCTGTCCTCACAGCAGAGGTGCTCCAGCCCTCAGATCACCTTTGTGGCCTCCTCTGACCCCACTTTAACAGTTCCATGTCCCTCTTGTAATAATTAATTGACTCTTGAGAATCAGAAGAACTCTGCAAGTCCTGTTGCCAGCCTCCAACCAAGCACTGTGATAAAAGTAAAGCTGTTGCCCAACAGAGCTGCTCGGGAACAAAAGCCTTGTTTTGAAACCATCAAGATATTTCCATGTGAAAGTTGAGAGGAGCAACTGCAAACTGCCTGTGGAAAAAGCACAATATTTGCTAAAGCTTAGGAGAAGACAAAGCAGGTGGCAGAAAGGGACCTGAATGAGCTCTCACTGAGAAAACTGGTTTGCATTAACAGCCTTTGACCCCACCACATCCATCCAGTTTCCATTAGTGACAGATTACCAGGTGACCAGAGAAAATATTGCTTCATGTGATAGCTACTCAAAACTGCCCTCCAAACTTAGACAATCAAATGGATAAATGGCTAACATTAAATTAACAACATTCTGCTTATTGCTGCTAAGAAATGAGCAAAGACTAGATTTTCCCTCATGTATCAACCCTTAAAGGTCCTCAGCCATCAGATGGAGTCTCTCTGAGCTCTTCTCCAGTTATTGCTGAAACAGTTTATACACAGGTTCATAGATCATAGCTGGTTGGAGGGGACCCTCAAAGTCATCTTGGCCAACCCACTGCAGTCAGCAGGGACATCTCCAACTAGATCAGGTTGCCCAGGGTCACATCACATCTAATCTTCAATGTCTCCAGGGATGGGGCCTCCACCACATCTCTGGGCAACCTGTTCCAGTGTTTCACCACCCTCATTGTGAAGAGCTTCCTCCTAATGTCCAACCTAAAGCTACCCTGCCCCACTTTCAAACCACTGCTTCTCATCCTATCACCACAAGCCCTTCTGAACAGTCTCTCCCCAGCCTTCCCATAGGTCCCCTTCAGAGAGTGAAATGTAGTCAAAAGGTCTCCCTGAAGCGTTCTCTTCTCCAAGCTGAACAGCCCAAATTCTTTCAGCCTGTCATCATAGAAGAGGTGCTGCAGCCCTCTGATCATCTTTGTGGCTCTCAGTTCTAAGGAACCATACCCACAAACAAGTGAGGAAAAACCAGGTCTGATTAACACCACTTCAAAATACACCTCGCTCCTAATAGCTGAGTCTCCAAACTTGCTTCTCATCCATGGTCAAAAGACTGTCTCACAAAGTGAGCCCAGAGCCTTCAGGCCAACAGAGAGTAATTATACCTGAGAGAAAACTCTCAGGCAGGGAAAGTTTCTAGGTGAAAAGCCCACAGCAGAAGGGCAGTTACAGTTCAAAAGCAGCTCAGCGCAGAACAGACAGAGAATGAAAGTGAGACACACAGAGCAGTCTCATGATTCAGGGAAGTTTCAGCTGTGTCCTCACACCAGTGAGCCACAGGAAGACAACTGCAAGAGTGTGTACTAGTAATATATTCAAGCCTTTATGGTGCTCCAGACCTTTAAGACTGAGTAGTCCTTGCCTCTGCAGCTGTCCTGAGTGTAGCTGGAACCTGCAGGTGCTCCTGCTCTGACTGCATTCAGGAAGCTCAGCACAGCTGCAGCAGGCACAGCTCGCTGGTGTGAGGACCTCCAATAGCTCTAATGAGATACAAAAATGGGCAGCAAGCAGAAGAAAAGTGCAGTTACTCCAGAATGGAGAAAGGAGATCCCTTGCTTCCAACAATGGGTGGAAAGGAGCCTGCTTTCATTGTGACTTTACTACCACTTGCAAACGGTAGAGTCCCACTGTGGTCCTTGGGCAGCCTGCACCAGTTGGAGGTGTCCCTGCTGACTGCAGCAAAGTTGGACAAGACAACCTTTAAGGGTCCCTTCCAACCTGATGCAATCTGTGAAGAGTCAGTTCACCAGGCAGTAACTCTGCCTTGAACTCAAGATCTCCACAGACACAGTTTATACCTTTTTCTGCAGTCACAGGCTTACAAACCTTTGCTGAAGTGGCTGCTTAGAAGAGAGAAGCACTCAACAAAGTTTAGGACTTAGTAGTTACACCCAGATGCTCTTGCCCAGAAGTGGTCCCATGAACATGTTCATTGCAGGTGAGAAGGAACCACTTTCATTCTCCAGAGT
This sequence comes from Eubucco bourcierii, assembly GCA_013396675.1. NCBI lineage: Eukaryota > Metazoa > Chordata > Aves > Piciformes > Ramphastidae > Eubucco > Eubucco bourcierii. The sequence continues at coordinate 17,153 of VWZE01013696.1, forward strand.
TCAGCACAACTAAATCTAGGCCCAAAACTCACTTTTATATTTAATAAGAGGAAATGCTTTGTAATAGGAGATGAATCAATAAGAGGAGATGTTGGTGAAGGGTTTAGAGAACAAGTGTTATGAGGAATGGCTGAAGAAACTGGAGTTGTTCAACCTGGAGAGAACGCTGAGGGGAGACTTTATCGCTCTCTACAATTCCCTGACAGGAGGTTGCAGTGAGGTGGGGTTGGTCCCTTCCCCCTGGTATCAGGTGACAGAACAAGAGGAAATGGCCTAAAATTGTGTCAGGGGAGGGTAAGTTTGGATATTGGGAACAGTATTTTTGCTGCAAGAGTGGTCAAGCATTGAAACAGGCTGCCCAGGGAGGTGGTGGAGGCAGCATCCCTGGAGGCGTTCGAGAAATGTGTGGGCACTGTGGGACATGGTTTAATGCCTATGGTGGTGTTGGGCTGATGGTTGCATTTGATGATCTTAGAGGTCTTTTCCAAACCAAGCAATTCTGTGGTTCTGTAATGGAAGATGCTTTCCCAGCTCTAAGAAAAGCTAGTTAAGGAGTTCTGCATCCCCCATTTGTCATGCACAGCTGTACCCCATGTTCAAACACCTCTCCATACCCAGGGCCACCAGTTGATGGGGACACTCAGCCCCCAGCAGAGTGACAACACCCAGACCAACGAGACAGCTGCCAAGGGCTTCACGCTGCTGTCACAACCCAGCCGTACACTCCATTTTCTGGTCGTTCTTCCTACCCAAAAGCTGAATGAAAGCAGCAGAGAGCGACTGGGAGCCGCAGCAGGGTGAGCCTCCACCGTACCCTGCAGAAGGCAGACCCGGAACGGAGGCAACGCCGATGCGGTCCCTGTCGGTTCCCGGCGCAGGAGCCGCAGCTGCCGCACACCGCAGCGCTCCCTGCTCCTGCTGCCGGCTCTCCCGCAGCCATCCCCGGACGGGCACCGCCATTAACCCCCCCGCACCCCACGAAACCCAAAACCCATCCCCACTCACAGGAGCAGCCCGGGCCAGCCCGCGTCGCCGCTGCGCTCCGCTTGCCGGCCGGCGGCTGAAGCGTGGGGAGGGAGGGGGGGAGGGGGATAGCAGCGGCCGCAGTCTCCGCGCCTCCTCCTCCGCCCGCGGCACGCCTCCAGCAGCCAGCTCCCACCCTGCCCGCTCCGCCTTCGTCTCCCCGCCCTGCCCCGGGCGGCGGGCAGCGACCGGGCCTCACGGCAGGCTGCTGCTGCCTGCGGAGGGCGGAGCGCGCTAGGCCGCGGCCTGCTCCCGCTTCCCGCCTCGGCCTCCAGGCGTGGGCGGTGCACCCCGGCCCCTCCTCCGGATCGGGTTGCGGGGACGCTGGGGACATCCCCGGCTGCGCTGCCCGAGGGGGTAGCCCTCGTGGGCGCTCACGTCGTGGCTTGTTTGGGTTGTTCGTCCTCGCTGCTGAACTAGGAAGTGCTACTTGATTAAGTGATCCCCTTCGTTCCTGAGGAATTCTGGTGGTGGCTCGCTTCTGGTGCACCCAGGGGTTTGCCTTACACGTAAACAGTGAACAGATCCATTATATTAATACATATTAAGGTACATTCTATGAACACCCATTCTATAATACAGGGTACATTCTATCAACACCTGTTCTGTAATACAATATCCATTAAATCAATGCCCATCTGTCTACAGCAGATCCTTCCCTGTTTGCCTAGTGGGTTAATAGGGATCCTTCCCTGCCTAGTGGATTAATAGGAGTCCTTCCCTGCCTAGTGGGTTAACAGGGATCCTTCCCTGCCTAGTAGGTTAACAGGGATCCTTCCCTGCCTAGTAGGTTAACAGGGATCCTTTCCTGTTTGCCCAGTGGAGAAGAAAGATCTTTCTAACACATCTCATTCTGTCCTGTAGTTGTAATAGTCATAACCTGGATTATTCCTCCCTTGTATCAGGTGATACAACAAGAAGAAACGGCCTGAAGTTGTGCCAGGGGAGGTTTAGGTTTGATATGAGGAGCAATTTCTTTGCCGCAAGAGAGATCAGGCATTGGAAGAGGCTGCCCAGGGAGCTGGAGGAGTTATTGTCCCTGGAGGCTTTTGAGAAATCTGTGGACTTGGCATACTGGGACCTGGTTTAATTGCCATGGTGGTATTGGGTTGATGGTTGGATTTGGTAACCTTAAAGGGTTTTTTCCAAGTCAACTAATTCTGTGCTGGTCCAAACCGTGAGACGATCCTGTGAGTCAGGCGACAAGCCCAGCACAAGCCTATCTCTGCTTGGTGCAGTTGCTGTCACACACAGAGGACCTTGCACAGCCCATGCGCTGCCCTGTCTGCGGCTCATGCTTTCCAGGCGTGCAGGATCAGCTGTGTCTCTCTAACCCTGCTTCTTGGCTGCCTCCCAAAAACTGCTTTTATTGCTGTTCCTCCACGCTCACTGCTTACTCAACATGCTTTCTTTACAGGCAGCATGAGACATGATTTCTATCAGGCACTGAAAAACAACCTGCTTTAGCTGTGAGGGATGGGGCACTTCTCCCTCCTATGGTATCCTTCAGCCACGCTCCAGTCCCTCCTCAGCTAAATGTCATCAACAGGTCCCATCTGAGGAGGCTGTAGGAATCTAATCCCTCCCTCCTGGGTCAGCTATAACCAGATGAGCTAAATTGGAAGCTGCAATAATAATGTATGGCTCTCAGCTCACTGGGTGGCATTTCAAGTTGGTAAACAACTGCAAGGTTGGGTTTCAGAAGTTTTGCAGAGTAAGTGATATTCAGACCACCAATACTGAAAGCAGTTTTTATCCCAGATGCATTAGGAGCTCGTAAAAAGGAAGAAGAGCTCAAGTGGCAGCTGGGATGGGTATGCTGCATAGATATTCAGGCTCAGAATCCATGGAGCTATCTCAGCTGAACACAAACACACCTCAAAAGTGGATAAACAGGGGTTCTTGGAGTATAGTTTGGGTTTGGTTTGTTGTTGGTTCTTTGGTTTTGTTTATTTGGGGGGTTGTTGTGGGTTTGTTGTTTTGGGTTTGTTTTTTTTTTTGAGAGAGAGAGCATGTGAGAAACTAAAAAGATTAACTGGGTTAGCATTACAAAAAAAAAAAAAAGGATTTACATGCAGTTTGTGGTGAATAATTTCATCGTGAGCCAACACACACAAGTTCAATATATGAATACTTCCCCCATAGACATGCACTAGCAAGGCACTGAATGTTGCTGGTTCACCTCCAACAAATACCCAAAACATCATCAGGCATGTGAGAGCTGGGAAAATACCCTCTCCTCCCAGCCCACAGGCCTCTTGTCTGCCCAGATGTGGCTGTCTTGTCAGTAATGATGTATGATAATTTATGGCTGATGCAAAACAGTGCACCGAGGGCAAAATGCACCAGCATCCGGCTTCCAGGGGAAGGTAAACTGTACCCCAGCGCTTCTGGGCTTCAGAAACTCTTCCCAACGAGCAGAATCTGAGAGGGCGTAGAAAATGAGAGCGCTGAGTTGCACTTCTCATCAGAGGGAAATCCAAAGAGGAGTGAAAACTTTTCCAAGCCAAGTGTAAGGTCCTGCACCTGGGTGGGCACAATGCCAAGCATGACCCCAGGCTGAGTGGTGAATGGCTGGAGAGCAGCCCTGAGGAAAAGGATCTGGGTGTCTGGGTCGATGAAAAACTCAACATGAGCCTGCAGTGTGAGTGCAGCGCAGACAGCAAACAAGTCTGGGGCTGCATGAAGAGAAGTGTGACCAGCAGGGCAAGGGAGGGGATTCTGCCCCTCTGCTCTGCTCTCGTCAGACCCCACCTGGAGTATTGTGTGCAGTTCTGGAACCCTCAGCACAGGAAGGACATGGAAGTGTTGGAGTAAGTCCAGAGGAGGCCACGAAGATGATCAGAGGGCTGAAGCAGTGCTCCTATGAGGACAGGCTGAGAGAGTTTGGGCTTTTCAGCCTGGAGAAGAGAAGGGTTCCAGGAGACCTTAGAGTAGCCTTCCAGTATCAGGAGACCTGATAGTAGCCTTCCAGTATCTGAAGGNAGGAGACCTGATAGTAGCCTTCCAGTATCTGAAGGGGGCCTACAGGAAGGCTGAGGAGGGACTATTGACAATGTCTTGCAATTACAGGACAAGGGGCTATGGGTTTAAACTGGCAGAGGAGAGATTTAGACTGGATGTTAGGAGGAAGTTCTTTACAGTGAGGGTGGTGAGACACTGGCACAGGTTGCCCAGGGAGGTTGTGGCTGCTCCCTCCCTGGAGGTGTTGAAGGCCAGGTTGGAGGAGGCCTTGAGTGAGCTGTACTAGTGGGAGGTGTCCCTGCCTATGGCAGGGGGTTGAAACTAGATGATCCTTGAGGTCCCTTCCAACCTTACCATTCTATGATTTACCTCACAACTTCCCTTTCCAGGAGAGATTCTCCACACATTCACAAAGGAGGGAGGGAGCTCCTTCCTCCCTTCATTAGGCTTCTTTTCAAACCACAGCTGTCTTTTCATCTGAGTTCCTTTCCAGCTGTGTTTTCATCTCAGCCTAAAGATTGGTTCTTAAGTTTTGAAGAGTGGAAGGTGAAGTGAAAAAGGCGAAGCGAAAAAGGTGAAGCGAAAAAATGAGGTGCCTCAAAGTATCACCAAAGCCCATCCCTCTTGAGGGTGTTTTTTTATTTAATGTCTGTATGAAAATATTACCTCCCAGGACTCCCTGCACGTGGCTTGGTCCCTGGGACACCTGCCAAGATCACAGCTTTCAATGCCCAAAATCATGTGCTCAGCAGGTGTAAATTGTGTTCAGGGAGGGTTCACCTTTTGTCCTTAACCCCAGAGGCAGTTTCTCTTCATTAGCAAGGGAAGATAGAGAGAAAGATTATCATCGTTTCCTGACTGCGTGCCAGAGTTCTGTATCACCAGAAGAAAATCTGCTCCTCCACTCACAAATATGCTTTCTCCTAATCTGTCTTTAACAAATGGCTTTGTGAGGAGCAAAGGGTGGTGATCATCAGAGAAGAGTTGAAATGACACGACAGAAGCAGGAGGTTCTCTATGGAGGTTTTATTCATCCAGGATTCATAGTTATAAACTGGTTTGGGTTGGAAGGAACCTCAAAGATTACCTAGTTCCAGTTCCCTGGCCATGGGCAGGGACACCTGCCACCAGACCAGATTGCTCAAGGCTTCATCCAGCCTGGCCTTGAACACCTCCAGGGAGGGGGCATCCACAACCTCTCTGTGCAACCTATTGCAGTGTCTCACCACCCTCACTAGAAAGAATTTCTTCCTAGTCTTCAGTCTAATTCTTCTCTCTTCCAGCTCAAAAGCACTGTCCTTTGTAGTAGCACTACAAGCCCTTGTCAAAAGACCCTTCCCAGCTCTTGTCTAGCCCCCTTCAGGTACTGGAAGGCTGCTCTAAGGTCGCCCTGGAACCTTCTCCAAGCTGAAGAGCCTCAACTCTCACAGCCTGTCCTCATAGGTAAGGTTCTCCGCCTTTCTGCCTGTCTCTGTGACCTCCTCTGGACCTGTTCCATCAGTTCCATGGCCTTATGCTGGGGGCCCCAGAGCTGGATGCAGTAATCTAGGTGGGGTCTCACCAGAGAAGAGTAGAGGGGTGGAATCACCTTCTTGATCCTGCTGGTCACACCGCTTCTGATGCGGCCCAGGACAGGGTTGCCTTCTGGGCTGCAAATATACCTTGTTGGCTCACGTTGAGTTTTTCATCAACTGACACCCCCAAGCCCAATATAAATCCTCCTGGGAAATGGATGCACTTGGTCATGGCTGTGATGAAACATTTAAAGTGTGCCTACCTCTGGCTGCTGGTGTCAGGTGTCATTGGGAAGTAAAACTGTGTGGCTTGATGTCTGACACTGCTTACCGACTGCACCAGGCTGGGCTGTGTTTGTTTTCCCTCTAGGCTGCAGCATTTCAAAAATGCAGCTTTGAAAGAAGAATGTCCCAGTTCAGAGCAACCTTTCAGGCTGTAGGAGAGCTGGGGAGGGACTTTTCACAAGGACTTGGAGTGATAGGACAAGGGGCAATGGCTTTGAGCTGGAAGAAGGGAGATTTAGGCTGGAGGTTGGGAAGGAATTCTTTCCAGTGAGGGTTGTGAGACACTGGAACAGGTTGCCCAGGGAGGTTTTGAATACTCCATCTCTGGAGGTGTCCAAAGCTAGGTTTAGTGGAAGGTGTCCTGCCCATGTTCAGGGTGTTGGAACTGGATGATCTCTAAGGTCCCTTCCAGTCCAGCCCATTCAATGATTCTATGAACTGGCCTCTCCCTGTATGGGCAGCTTACTTATGGGAGAGATAAGCAGAAGCCATGTGGAATATCCCTGTTAATCTGGAGCAAAGAGCAATTTAGGTCTGACAGCACATGAATTTCATCAGCAGAGAGGGAGAAAAGATAAATAAGATCTTTTAGAGAGCAAGACAGCTTGGACTATCCAAGTGTATTTATTTGCTGTTGTTGAAAGAGATTTCTTGTGGCACAAGTACAAAACAAAAAAAAAAATCAACTTCTAAATTTATTTTCCCTTCTTGTGTGCCAGAGAAAGATTCCATATGGAAAAGGTTCTCTGGAATTTGTGCTAGATTTTTTTTTTTTTGCTTTCAGACAATGACAGACCCAAACCAGTCCCAGTGTATACAGAATCACAGAATCATTTTGTTTGAAAGAGATCTCTAAGATCATAGAATCATAGAATGGTAAGGTTGGAAGGGACCTCAAGGATCATCTAGTTCCAACTCCCTGCCATAGGCAGGGACACCTCCCACTAGTACAGCTCACTCAAGGCCTCATCCAATCTGGCCTTGAACACCTCCAGGGAGGGAGCAGCCACAACCTCCCTGGGCAACCTGTTCCAGTACCTCACCACCCTCACTGGAAAGAACTTCCTCCTAACATCCAATCTAAATCTCCCCTCTGCCAGTTTAAACCCATTGCCCCTTGTCCTGTCATTGCAGGACCTTGTAAATAATCCTTCCCCAGCCTTCCTGTAGGTCCCCTTCAGATACTGGAATCATGGAATCCAACCATTAACCCAGCACTACCAGGTCGCCACTAAATTGTATCCCTCAGCACCACCTCTACAAGGCTTTGAAACCCCTCCAGGGATGGGGACTTCATTACTGGGCCAGGCTTTGACAACACTTTCAGAGAATAAATGGTTCCTTGTGTCCAACCTAAACTTCCTCTGGTGTAACTTGTCCCATCACTTATTCCTTAGGAGAAGAGGCCAACCCCCACCTTGCTCCAGCCTCCTTTCAGGGAGTCTTAAAGAGATCAATGAGGTATCTAAGACCTCTTCAGCCTCTTTTTTCTGCAGACTTAACAACCCCAGTTCCCTCAGCTGCTCCTCACAAGACTTGAATTCACACATCAGATCATTTCTGCATTCAACTGAGCAGGGAAAGTTCTTATAAAACCTGCTCAAAGACACATGTTCAACACCCACTGTTCCAGTCCATAATGAAGAAATAGAGGATTTGACTCTCCTGTTCTCTTCCAGTTTCACCAGCCTCACTGGAAAGACTTTCTTCCTAATCTCCAGTCTAAATCTCCCCTTTTCCAGCTCAAAGCCTTTGTTCCTCATCCTAGCACTTCAAGTCCTAGTCCCTCCACAGCTCTCCTGTAGCCCCCTTCAGGTATGGGAAAAGCCTCCCTGGAGCCTTCTCTTCTCCAGACTGAACATCCCCAACTCCCAGCCTGTCCATATAGGAGGTCCTCCAGCCCTCTGATCATTTTCATGGCCTCCTCTGGACCTGCTCCAACAGTTCCATGCCCTTCTTGTGCTGGTGGCACCAGAATTGGATGCAGTGCTCCCAAGGGGACCTCACCAGAGGAGAGTGGCAGAGCTGCCTACCTCAGCAGCCCAGGACATGGTTTCCTTCTGTGCTGCAAGTAACTATTACCAGCCCATGTTGAGTTTTGACCACTTCAGCTAGAGAATTATAGAATGGTAGGGGTCAGAAAGAGCCTCTAGAGATCATCCAGTCCAACCCCCTGCCAAAACAGGATCACCTAGAGCAGGAACACAGCCAGACGGGTCTTGAAAGTCTCCAGAGGAGACTGCAGAGCTCCATCCCATAGCCTCCCTAGAATTTCAGCTTCTACCTTTTCATCTGCAGAAATACTTTTCCCTGCAGATTTAAATAATTAATTGGGACATGCCTAGTGGGTCTTGAGCTAAACTTCAGAGAGGCAGTCGGATATGTGTGACCAAGTGACCTTTTGCTGTCCTGCTCGTCCCTGCGCTCTCACTGTGCTCAAAGGGACGCTGTCAAAATTGCTAGTCCTTAAAACTTTAAGCTGCCCTGACAAGTTGTTCTACATTATCAGTCGTCCCTAGGAGATTACCAACGATTGTTTTGTTTTGTTTGATCGCAGCAGCCTTTGCTGAAGGCTCCACAATACCTCTTCATTTGTCCTTTTGGCTAGGTGGATATTTTTAAATGCCCGGCTTATTCCGTGACCTGTTAAAATCAAGCTGATGTGCATGTGGCTCCACTCAGGAGAGCTCACCAAGGATGGCACACATTTCCTGTGCTTTGGAAGCAGAGACAAGCACTCAGTGCTTTGGAAGGCTTTGCTGAAGAGGCTTTTAGGAACTGTCTGGAAAGACCTGCAATTACCTCTCTCAGTAGGATGAGGGAGGTGGTTTTGCCCCTCTGCTTTGCTCTGGTGAGACCCCACCTGGAGTACTGCATCCAGTTCTGGTGCCCCCAACACAAATGGTACATGGACCTGCTGGAGCAGGTCCAAAGGAGGCCATGAAAATGATCAAAGAGCTGGAACACCTCTCCTATGTGGACAGGCTGAGAGAGTTGAGGCTGCTCAGCCTGGAGAAGAGAAGGATCCAGGGAGACCTTAGAGCAGCCTTCCAGTACCTGAAGGGGACTGTAGGAGAGTTGGGGGAGGGACTTTTGAAAAGGCCTTGAAAAGCTAGGATGAGGGACAATGGCTTTGAGCTGGGAGAGGGAAGGTGTAGAGTGCAGACTAGGAAGAAATTCTTTGCAGTGAGGGTGGTAACCACTGGAACAGGTTGTACAAGGAGGTTGTGGATGCCCCCTCCCTGGAGGGGTTCAGGGCCAGATTGGAAGGGACCTTGACCAAGATGGTCTAGAAGGAGGTGTCCCTGCCCCATGGCAGGGGGATTGGAACTGGGTGATCTTTGAAGTCACTTCCAACCCAAACCATGCTATAAATGAATTTCTCTCAGTCCTACAGCTCTGGGCCACCAGTTTCTAGCAGGATAGGTCTCAGTTCTCCTTGTCATTCAGCACTCTCCTACACAGTAGTTTCTAAAGGGAAGCAAATTATGAGCCTGTGCCATACAGCCTCAAAAGGGGTTTGCAGAGCACGCTCTAGAGCAACGTTTGAGCTCCAGGAGATCACATGAACTGCCAGACTCCTGATTTACAGAGTTCTGGAGTACATCAGCTGACACCCACAGATGTTCTGAGCAGATGTCTGACAGACATGGGAGGGAAGTGGCTCCAAATTCATGACCTAAAAGTGCATCAAGAACAAGTTTCATTTCTGCTCTGGGAACGAGAGAGTCTTGCTTATAGTGCAAAGTGCGGTGAAAGAAAAACTCTACAGTCCACGAACACGGGGCTGACAAACAGAGCAATGAGCGAGCCCCAGGCGTGGTCGGACGCGTTCTTGGAGTATGGCACTATTACCAAATTTCAGCAGCCAAGCATTGGTGGTTCAGTGGTAGAATTCTCGCCTGCCACGCGGGAGGCCCGGGTTCGATTCCCGGCCAATGCAGTTCTCGTTTTTATTTTGCCCGTTTCTTTCGTCCTCCGCCGTCAACCTAAAGCGCTTACATGACGTTTTTATTTTCCTGGGGGGAACAAACTCGGAAGAGTAACGATACATCGGGTCCTCTGCGCGGTGTCGCCCCCATCGTGAAATCTGCGATCGCGCAAGGAAAAAGGTATGTGGGAGGCTCGGAGGGGAAAAAAAAAAACAAACCCGAAAGGAATAAAAAGAGCCTCTGGAGATGCCGGGGATTGAACCCGGGACCTCACACATGCGAAGCGCGCGCTCTACCACTGAGCTACATCCCCGGCTGGGGGAGCTTTGTCGCCCGCCACTATCAGAGGGTGAGGGAAGGCTCCCCCGCAGCCCCCTCATGGCCCCGCTGTGCCCCCTCGCTGAAGGGAGGTGGAGCCCAGCTGCTGTGCAAGAGCGCGTATCGATAGCGAAAAGCTGCTTTTTAATGTCATAGAACCATAGATCAGTTTAGGGCAGAAGGGACCTTTCAAATCCACCCCCCCCTGCAGTCAGCAGGGACATTTGCAACCAAAGCAGTTTGCTCAGAGCCCCATCTTTCTCATACCGCCCCCATGCCCCGGGGAAAGACCACCAGAAGGTCTGTCTGTGGTCTTCTCCAGGCTGAATAACCTCAAGTCTCGCAGGCTGGCCTCACCACAGAGGGCTTCCAGCCCTCTGACCACTTTTGTGGTCTCCTCTGGACCTGCACCAGAAGGTCCACACCCCATTGCATGTGGAGTCTCATCAGAGCAGAGGGGCAAAATCCTGTCTTTGCATCTGTGCCAGGAATAGGTCCCTCACCCTGGAGGTGTTCCAGGTCTGGTTGGACAGGGCTTTGAGGTCCAGTGAAAGTGTCCCAGCCCATGGCAGGCAGTTGGAACTGGATGATCTTTGATGTCCATTCCAGTCCAGCCTGTTCAATTCTAATAGTGCTGAGAAGCTCAGTACCTGAGGAGCATGCCCTGTTTGGGAAGCCACAGTGCACACAATCCTAGAATAGTTTAGGTTGGAAGGGACATTGAAGATCATCCAGTTCCAACCCCCTGCTATAGGCAGGGACACTTCCCACTAACCCAGATTGTTCAAGGCCTCCTCCAACCTACCCCTGAACACCTCCAGAGAGGGAACAGCCACAACCTCCCTGGGCAACCTGTGCCAGTGTCTCATCAACTTCACTGCAAAGAACTTCTGCCTAACATCCAGTCTAAATCTCCCCTCTGCCAGTTTAAATTCATTACTCCTTGTCCTGTCATTGCAAGACCTTATCAGTAGTCCCTCCCCAGCCATCCTGTAGCCCCCTTCAGACACTGGAAGGCCACTCCAAGGTCTCCTCAAAGTTTTCTCTTCTCCAGGCTGCAGAGCCCCAACTCTCTCAGCCTGTCCTCACAGCAGAGCTGCTCCAGCCCTCTAAGCATCTTTGTGGCCTCCTCTGGACTCTCTCCAACACTTCAATGTCCTTGTGTTGTGGGTTCTGGAACCGTACACAGTACTCCAGGTGGGGAGACCAAGGACCTGCCCAAAATACTGTCTTAGAATCATAAAATCAGACTAGCTTGGGTTGGAAGGGACACTAAAGGACACCTGGTTCCAAACCCCTGCCATGAACAGAGACAGTAACTAGACCAGTTTGCTCTAAGCTCCATCCTACTTGGCCTTCAGTACTTCCAGGGATGGGATGTCCACAGCTTCTCTGGGCAGCCTGTGCCAGTGTCTCACCACCATCAGTACCATAGAATCACAGACTGCTTTGGGTGGGAAGGGACATTTCAAGGTCATCTAGTCCAACCCCCCTGCAGTCAGCAGGGACATCTGCAACCAGGCTGACTTGCTCAGTTTCCCAAACAACGTGACCTGGAATCATTCTAGGGATGGGGCATTACTGCCTCTCTGAGCAGCCTTCAGGATAGTTTTTAATCTCAGATTTTCCTAAACTGTGTAAGTTTCAAAACAAGAGATCACTTATGGCATCTTGGTCTGCATCAGCAATAGTGTGGCCAGCAGGAGCAGGGAGCTCATTCTCCCCCTGGACTCTGCACTGCTTAGGCCACACCTTGAGTCCTGTGTCCAGTTCTGGGCCCCTCAATTTAGGAAGGACATTGAGGTACCTGAACGTGTCCAGAGAAGGGCAACGAGGCTGGGGAGAGGCCTGGAGCACAGCCCTATGGAGAGAGGCTGAGGGAGCTGGGATTGGTTAGCCTGGAGAAGAGGAGGCTCAGGGGAGACCTTCTTGCTGTCTACAGCTACCTGAAGGGTGGTTGTAGCCAGGGGGAGGTTACCTTCTTCTCTCAGGCAGCCAGCACCAGAACAAGAGGACACAGTCTCAAGCTGTGCCAGGGGAAGTTTAGGCTGGAGGTGAGGAGAAAGTTCTTGACTGAGAGAGTCATTGGCTGCTGGAATGGGCTGCCCAGGGAGGTGGTGGAGTCAGCGTCCCTGGAGGTGTTCAAGGCAGGTTTGGACGTGGCACTTGGTGCCATGGTCTGGTCTTGAGGTCTGTGGTAATAGTTGGACTTGATGATCTTTGAGGTCTCTTCCAACCTTGGTGATACTGTGATACCTCTCCTAGGATGTTTGTCCTATGCAGACAGACTTGGCAGGTTTAGAATCCTGATACTAAAAGAAAAACCTGCCAGGTTCTTGCAGTGGCATATTCCTATGAAAACCAGTGACTTCCATTAGCTTTACTGGGAATGACCTGGTCCTACTCTGTTCAAGCTTATTTCCACAATCTCCATATGTGCTGTTGTTCCCCTAGTACAGCACACAATCAGAGAATCGTTTTGGTTGGAAGAAACCTTCAAGCACGAGCCCAGCCATTCACCCTGCATTGCCAGGTCGCCACCAAACCATGTCCTCAGCTTTGAAATACCTGCAGGGATGGGGACTCCACCACTGCCTTGGGCAGCCTGATACAGGTCTTGACAATGTGTATGGGAAAGAAATTGTTCCTCACATCCAACCTAAACCACCCCTGGGAAAACTTGAGGCAATTTCTATTCTGTGTTGAAACTCTGAGAAGCCACCACAGGCAGAGACAGAGTTGAGAAAGGCCCTTTGCCACCAAGCATGGTCCTCCCAGCATGACCCATTTCATAGCATCAGTCGGGGTTGGAAGGGACCACAAGGATCATTCAGTTCCAACCCCCTGCCACAGGCAGTGACACCTCACACTAGATCAGACTGTCCAGAGCCTTATCCATCCTGGTCTTAAACACTTCCAGGGATGGAGCTTCCACCACCTCCCTGGGCGACCCATTCCCAGATCCCATCTGGAGTACTGTGTGCAGTTCTGGAGCCGTCAGCACAGGAAGGACATGGAAGTGTTGAAGTGGGCCCAGAGGAGACCACAAAGATGATCAGAGGGCTGGAGCAGCTCTCCTATGNAGGGCCGATGGGTTTGAACTGGCAGAGGAGAAATTGAAACTTGATGTTAGGAGGAAGTTGTTTGCAATGAAGGTGGTGAGACACTGGCACAGGTTGCCCAGGGAGGTTGTGGCTGTTCCCTTCCTGGAGGAGTTCAAGGGCAGATTGGACAGGCCTTGAGTGAGCTGTACTAGTGGGAAGTGTCTCTGCCTATGGCAGGGGGTTGGAACTAGATGATCTTTGTGGTCCTTTCCAACCTTCCTATTCTATGATTCCAGGGTCTCACCACTGTCATGGTGAAGAATTTCTTCCTAACATCCAGTCTGAATCTACCCTCTTCTGGCTTTGTTCATTCCCCCTAGTCCTATCATTACCTGACATCCTAATAGTCCCTCCCCAGCTTTCTTGACACCATAACCTCAGCATCTCACACATTTGCCTCCCCTGCCAGGCAGCAGAATTGAGCAGCTTGAATCCATTCACAGCAGATTTAAGCAGCAGCTTTCTGGGAGGTCCAGAATTTGATTTTCCTAATGAACATACCACAGACTGTTTGAAGTTCAGGCAAAGCCCAGAGTGGCAGAGCCTCCTGAGGAGGCTGAGCCAAGGGTGCAGGGCAGGTTAATACCAACCCCTGCAATAAAAACACCGAGCAATTGAAATCCTTCTTTTGGGTTTTTCTCCTTCTGTTTACCTTTCTGTAGGCTTCAGAATAGCAGAAAATGAATCTCAGCTGTGATAGGCAGCCAGGCCAATTGTGAAGCTTCCAGTTTAGGAGGTGGATCAAGGCTGGGCACGTTGAAGCTGCTGAGAAGAGCAGCTACAGATCCAAAGCATATCAGCAAGTATTGAATTCCTGTTATGGTGGAACCAGTACATGAGCTTATGTGCTGCCTACACTGAGGTGAAGCAATGCTTCTATTGCAGCTGGCTCTACATATCCTCCAGACCATCACCTCCCAAATACAAAATAAATGAAATTCTTCAGGCCAGACACCACATGCAGATGTATGGGAGAAAATAACCTGCCTGATACACTGAGCTGTGAAGTGAAACACACCCACAGGCAGCTTGGTGGTTAAGACCAAGTCTACCAGAACTTCATGTTCTTAAGATTTCAGGAATCATAGAATCATAGAATGGTAAGGTTGGAAGGGACCTCAAGGACCATCTAGTTCCAACCCCCTGCCATAGGCAGGGACACCTCCCACTAGTACAGCTCACTCAAGGCCTCATCCAGTCTGGCCTTGAATACATCCAGGGAGGGAGCATCCACAACCTCCCTGGGCAACCTGTGCCGGTGTCTCACCACCCTCACTGTAAAGAACTTCCTCCTAACATCAAGTCTAAATCTCCCCTCTGCCAGTTTAAACCCAGAAAGCAGAATCATAGAATCATTTTGGTTGGAAAAAGAACTTCAAGATCAAGTCCAACCATTAACCCAGCACTATCAGGTCACCACTAAACTGTGTCACTCAGTATCACATCTCCTTGGCTCTGAAACCCCTCCAGGGATGGGGACTCCACTGCCTGTTCCAGGGCTTGGCAATCCTTTCAGGGAAGAAATCGTTCCTTATGTCCAATCTAAATCTCCCCTGGTGCAACTTGAGGCTGTTTCTTCTTCTCTTATGACTTGGTCCTTGGGAGAAGAGCCCAACCCTCACCCAGATCTAACCTGCTTTCAGGGAGTTGTAAATCCAGAAAGTCTCCCACCAATCTCCCTTTCTCCAGGCTGGAACAAACCCAGCTCCCTCAGCTGCTTCTCACCACAGCTGTTCTCCAGACCCTTTGACAGCTTCTTTGCCCTTCTCTGGACATGATCCAGCCCCTCAATGTCCTTCTTGGAGTGAGAGACCCAAAACTGAACTCAGTATTCAAGATGGGGCCTCACCAACGGTAAAGATTTGAACTTTGTGGGTTCTGTAGCAGGGGTGTGACTTCCAGCACCACCACACTCACATCTTGTAGTGCTTGGACTGTCACCCACAGTGCTGGTCCTACCCAGATGTCTGGAGGCAGCTCTTGGTTCCAGGAAACACTTTGTCATCTTGGGCTTGAGCACTTTGTAATGCTGCCACGGGCCTCAGCACAAGCTCCACATTCAGCTTTCTCCACAGCAATCCAGAGGACAACATTCACCTCTTTGTGTTTGGGTTTCTGTGCTGACATCAGGGAAAAACTATGTCACTCTTCTCTGGCAGCTCCTCCACATTCCTCTGTGGGATTAACTCCTTCCTGGTACCTTGCAAACCTTACACCTTCCTTGTCTCTGGGGATGGGTTTTTCGGTGAGGCTGCTCAAGGTTTGGCTTTTTTAACCTTGATTTTTGTTAGATATCCTTAAATGGGCTCTGCTGTCCACCTCAACTTTGCTCTGAGCTGATGGGCTTGTGTAGCCCAGCCTGAAAAGAGTCCAGCTTTGAAGTTACCCAGCATAGGGCCTGCGTCAGAGTGATGACAATGAAATTCCAAAGGGACAGAGAGGAATTTCTGCCTTTCCTTCTCATCCAGTTCCTAATCACAGGGTCATAGAACTGCTTGGGTTGGAAAAGACCTCTCAGATCAAGCCCAACCATCAGCCTAAGATCACCATGGCTGTTAAACCCTGTCCCAAAGGACCATGCCCACCCTGGCACTTGTCCCCAGGATTAAATAGTTGCACCCACAACTTCTTCTTAAAATAATCATAGAATGGTAAGGTTGGAAGGGACCTCAAGGATCATCCAGTTCCAACCCCCTGCCATAGGCAGGGACACCTCCCACTAGTACAGCTCACTCAAGGCCTCATCCAATCTGGCCTTGAACACCTCCAGGGAGGGAGCAGCCACAACATCCTTGGGCAACCTGTGCCAGAGTTCCACCCTCACTGGAAAGAGCAATAAATCCTCATTCACTGAATTAGAAGATCCATGTGCAGCAACATAAATCAAACATGTGAGGATTAGGTTGCTCAGGAGTTGCCATCCCTGGACATGTTCAAGAAACCTGTGGGACATGGCATTTTGGGACATGGTTTAATGGCCATGATGGTGTCAGGTTGCTGGTTGGAGTCAATGATCTTGGAGGTCCTTTTCAACCCAAGCAAATCATAGAATTGTAAGGTTGGAAGTAACCTCAAGGATCATCTAGTTCCAACCCCCTGCCATAGGTAGGGACACCTCCCACTAGTACAGGTCACTCAAGGCTTCATCCAATCTGGCTTTGAACACCTCCAGGGAAGGAGCAGCCACAACCTCCCTGGGCAACCTGTTTCAGTGCCTCACCACCCTCACTGCAAACAACATCCTCCTAACATCCAGTCTAAATCTCCCCTCTGCCAGTTTAAGCCCATTGCCCCTTGTCCTGTCATTGCAGGACCTTGTAAATAATCCCTCCCCAGCCTTCCTGTAGCCCCCTTCAGATACTGGAAGGCTACTATCAGGTCCTCTTGAAACCTTCTCTTCTCCAGGCTGCAGAGCCCCAACTCTCTCAGCCTGTCCTCATAGGAGAGTTGCTCCAGCCCTATGATCATCTCTGTGGCCCTAAATTCCAGGATTCTAGGTTTTTTATTTAAAAAGTTTTGGTGGAGGATGAAGTGAGGCTGGGCAAGTGACTAAAAATAGGACAAGAGGCAATAGCCTCAAGTTGTGCCAGAGGTGATTTAGGTTGGGCATGAGGAACAATTTCTTTGCTGTGAGAGCAGTCAGGCATTGGAACAGGCTGCCCAGGGAGGTGGTGGAGTCACCATCTCTGGAGGTGTTCAAGAAATGAGATGTGGCACTTTGGGACACAGTCTAATGGCCATGGAGGTGTTAGGTAGGAGGGTTGGAAGAGATGCTCTTAGAGGTCTTTTTCAACCATGATTCTATGATTTATATCTGATTTAGCATTTCTGTTCTCCTTCACACGAATTTCCTCCTGAAAATCATGAAAACCACCAAGTGACAAATGTCAGACATTATGAAGATGACACAAACTCCTTATTTAGGTCAGTTACAGGCTGCCCAGGGAGATCATAGATGCTCCCTCTCTGGAGGTGTTCAAGGCCAGCCTGGGTGAGACTTTGAGCAACCTGGTCTGGTGGAAGCTTCCCCTGCCCATGGCAGGGGAGTTGAAACTAGATGACCCTTAAGGTCCCTTCCAACCCAAACCATTCCAAGATCTAAATAATAAAGTTATTAGAAAAGAAACTCAAGGAGAGGACAAAGTTAAACAACTCCAGACCTTGCTTATGGTACATTTACTGACTAACATTTACCTGCTGCCACTCCTGTGGGAATTACAGTGCTGACAACAACCTTCAGGAGGTTCTGCACACCTGAAACCACATTTGAATGAAGCTCCAATCCTCTGCCCTCCAAACCTAAACCACTTTTTTTTTTCACTCCTGCATTGTTCCATCTTTCCTGTTAATTGAATTAACTCCCTCATAAGTGGTGAGATGGAGGAACAAAGCCCCCCATTAGCCATGCATGGCTCTAAGTGTTTGGTGAGAACATTGCAAGAACATGCCCAAAACAGAGGATGCAAATCAGCCTCTTGTAAAGAATTATGAAATTCAGAATTAAAAAATGAGATAAAAAAGGCAGAAAAGAGGATTAAGGTCCTGAAGTGGGGGATTCATTTGGGTTGCAGACAGATAAGTAAATTATAGCCCTGCAGAAGTTATCTGCCTGGCAAATTAATTACAGAGCATTACCATAGCACTTTCAGCCCAGTGCAGCCTCAGGAAGCAGGTAGGAGTCTGCAGAACTTCATAAAAGGAGCCTCTCTGTAGCTTTAGGAGAGAGAAAAATGAACATTTTAGGATCCCAAGCAAACAGGAGCATTTCTGTGGAGCTCAGAAAGAGTCTGGCACCGTCACACAGGATGATAAACCCCAGCACCCAGGCAGTGGAATGCTTCCACCTTCTCCACAGGCCTTTCATGGACAGACCTACCCAAGAACCTGAGGCAAAACCCCACTTCTGCCTGAGCTGGGGAACCAACAATTTCAGGCAGGAGCTCACCTGGGGGCAAACACATCACTCTGCACAAGCCAAGATGGGGGCAAATGATCACCAGACATGAGCCATACTGGGGACCAGCACCAGGTCTCATTCAACAGAACATTTACATTTGTCCAGAGAACACCTGATTAAATGACTCCACCAAATATTTCACCCCAACAGAATTGTCTACCTGCATCTGGGGCTCAACTCCAGCTGATGACCCCTGCCCAGCAGAGGAGGAGGATCCAGTTTAAGAGGGAAGCCCCACAGGTTGAAATTAAGCACATTGAATGAAGCAGCCAAACTAACCCAAATATAAAGTTGTACTCAGCACAACAGATGCAAGGTGGTCACCCAAGAGTGGAAGGAAGTCCTCAGGAGAAGGAAAATGAGCATGGTCAGAAGGAGCACCATCAGGAGCAGCCAAAAGAAGAGCAGGAGCCCAATCAGCAGGAAACTTCCCTTCAGCAAACTCTTCCCTTTCTGCTCAGTGTGGTGTTTATGGGATGGGATGCACCTGGAGCCAACTTGAGCCAGGTCCCCTGGTTGACTCCAGCCTGCAGCCCATGGCTGGTCTGGGATTCTGTCCCAAAAAAACCCAGGACAGTAATACCCCCTACCCCCCACCCCCAAAAAAAAAAAAAAAATCTTTCTCACCTCTAGTTTGCTTGCTAAGTGTCAGGTTTTTGAAGAAGAAGTATCATAGAATCACAGGATGTTAGGGGTTGGAAAGGACCTCTGCAGATCATTGAGTACAAGGCCAAGTGTAAGGTCCTACACCTGGGTAGGCACAATCCCAAGCACAACTCCAGGCTGGGTGGGGAATGGCTGAGAGCAGCCCTGAGGAAAAGGACCTTGGAGTCTGGGGTGACGAAAAGCTCAACATGAGCCTGCAGTGTGCACATGCAGCCCAGACAGCAACCGAGTCCTAGGCTGCATCAAGAGCAATGTGGGCAGCAGGGCAAGGGAGGGGATTCTGCCNCTGATAGTAGCCTTCCAGGATCTGAAGGGGGCTACAGGAAGGCTGGGGAGGAATTATTTACAAGGTCCTGCAACGACAGGACAAGGGGCAATGGGTTTGAACTGGCAGAGGGGAGATTTAGACTGGATGTTAGGAGGAAGTTCTTTACAGTGAGGGTGGTGAGGCACTGGCACAGGTTGCCCAGGGAGGTTGTGGCTGCTCCCTCCCTGGAGGTGTTCAAAGCCAGGTTGGAGGAGGCCTTGAGTGACCTATACTAGTGGGAGGTGTCCCTGCCTATGGCAGGGGGTTGGAACTAGATGATCTTTGAGGTCCCTTCCAACCTTACCATTCTATGATTCTATGATTCTATGAGTCCAACCTCCATGCCAAAGGAGGATCACCTAGAACAGGGGTTTGGAATGTTTCCAGAGGAGGAGGCTCCACAACCACTCTGGGCAGTTATTATGAGCTCTCTCAGAACAAAATGTTCTTTGCTGTTCCTGAAAAGGTTTTGGAACCAGATACACTCTGCTGGAAACACATCACCTTCTTATGACAGACATCATCATCTCACATTCTCCTCGGCCCAACCTGAACCACAATCCTACCACAAACAATAACTAAGATCTTTGCTGACTGCATGAAATGAGACAAGAAGAAGGCGAGGCTCATACTCTTCATCCCAAATCAAACAGAACCCTTACGTCACCTCACTGGGCAGCATGAAGAAGAGTGTGGCCAGCAGGTCAAGCAAGGATCTCCTGCCCCTCCACTCTGACCTGATGAGACCACATCTGAAGTCCTGGGTCCCGTTTTGGGCTCCCCAGTTCAAGAGAGACAGGGAACTACTGGATAGAGTCTTGTGGAGGCTATGAGGGTGATGAAGATGTTTTTACTTCTGTCTGAGGATGAAAGGCTGAGGCACATCGGATGTTTTAGCCTGGAGAAGGCTGAGAAGGGATCTTCTCAATATTTGCAAATATCCAAAGGGAAAGTGTCAAGAAGAAGGGGACAATCTCTTTTCAGTGATACCCAGTGACAGGATGAGGGGCAAGAGGCACAAATTGGAAGCCAGGACTTTGCACAACAACATGAGGAGAAACTTGTTTGGTGTGAGGGTGCTGGAGCCCTGGAGCAGGCTGCCCAGAGAGGTTCTGGAGTCTCTTTCTCTGGAGACTTTCAAACCTGCCTGGATGCATTCATGTGTGACCTGCCCTACATGATCCTGCTTTAGCAGTGGAGGTGAACTTGATGAGGCCCCTTCCAATCCCTACCATTCTATGACTATGGCCAGCAGGGCAAGGGAGGTGATTCTGCCCCTT
>VWZE01013698.1:8751-22763 GCA_013396675.1 Eubucco bourcierii
GGGGGCTCCAGAACTGCACACAGGACTGCAGGTGGGGTCTGAGGAGAGAAGAGCAAAGGGGCACAATCCCCTCCCTTGCCCTGCTGCCCACACTGCTCTTGCTGCAGCCCAGCACACAGTTGCTGTCTGGGCTGCACTCACACTGCAGCCTCAGGTTGAGATTTTCATCACCCCACACCCCCAGGTCCTTTTTCTCAGGGCTGCTCTCAGCCATTCCCCATCCAGTCTGGAGCTGTGCTTGGCATTGTGCCTACCCAGATGCAGGACCTAACACTTGGCCTTGTTCAATGTCATGAGGCTGGCCTGGGCCCACCTCTCCAGCCTGTCTAGGTATTAGGAGAATACCAGCCTAGGTTTAGGTATTAGGAGAAAGTTCTTCACTAAGAGAGTGAGTGGCATTGGAATGGGCTGCCCAGGGAGGTGGTGGAGTCACCATCCCTAGAGTGTTCAAGAAAAGTCTGGATGGGGCACTTAGTGCCATGGCCTAGTTGAATGGCTCGGGCTGGGTAATAGGTTGAACTGGATGAGCTTGGAGCTCTCTTCCAACCTGGCTGATTCTATGATTCTAGGACTAAGCAAGATACTCACTAGCACAGGACAGATTTGTGTTCACACACAGATCTTCAAGTACAATGACTTACTCAGAAGTTAACAACAAATATGGGAAAAAACTACATGTAACTACATGCCAAAAGGCAGGCACCTGTGCAGTGCAACAATAGGGAAGTGTTTCTCACTGGGGGATAAGGCACTGAAAGGGTTCTCAAGCATTTGAATGATCTTCTCCTGGGGTAGTGTCTCACCTCCCTCATTCTTAAAAAACATAAAAAAATTCTTCCTTACAGGCACTCTAAATCTCACACACACACTCCTCAAGCCACATTGTTTTTTAACTTGAATCAGTCTACCTAACTGCAAAATCAAAACATGGGTTTTTTCCTCCTGTACTTCCTAAATGCAAAGATCCATCTCTCTTCCCCATCATTAAAAAAAAGAAACTCAGATTTTATAAAAGCCAATGATTAAGGAGAATTCTCAAAATCTTGGCTTCTTTCAAAATATGAATCTATCATGTTGATGGGTCTGGGTTGATGACAAGCTCAAGAGGAGGTTACAGTGTGCACACACGGCCCAGACACCGATCACGTTCTGGGCGGCAGCAAGAGAACCACAGTCAGCAGGGCAAGGGAGGGGATTCTGCCCCTTTGCTCTGCTCTCCTGGGGCCCCCATTTAGGATACTGTGTACAGTTCTGGAGCCCCCAACACAAGGAGGACATGGAAGTGTTGGAGCGAGTCCAGAAGAGGCCATCAAGATGCTGAGAGGGCTGCAGCAGCTCTCCTATGAGGACAGGCTGAGAGAGTTTGAGCTCTGAAGCCTGGAGAAAAGAAGGCTTCCAGGAGACCTTAGGGTAGCCTTCCAGGATCTGAAAAGGGCTACAGGAAGGCTGGAGAGGGACTATTGACAAGGTCTTGCAATGCCAGGACAAGGGGCAATGGGTTTGAAGTGGCAGAGGGGAGATTCAAACTAGATGCTAGGAAGAATTCTTTACAGTGAGGGTGGTGAGGCACAGGCACAGGTTGCCCAGGGAGGTTGTGGTTGCTCCCTCCCTGGAGGTGTTGAAGGTCAGGCTGGAGGAGGCCTTAGAGTGACCTGTTCTAGTGGGAGGTGTCCCTGCATATGGCAGGGGGTTGGAACTGGATGACCCTTGAGGTCCCTTCTAACCTATGATCTCCCAATACTTTTTTACAACATTAACTAAAAAAAAAGAAAAACTGGAAAACAGTGTTCTTGAGGAACCAACACAACCACAAAAACAAACAAACAAAAGAAACCCCAACACACTACTCTTTTTAGGTCCTATAAATTTTAGGAATTGTCTTTGAGTAGTACAGGTATAACATTTTTGGTCAGAAAACAATTACTTTCTAAAGGGTGGGTTTCTTCAAAGGTTGTGATGATCTGGGCAAAACACAATGTGCTATTGTCCTCATAGTGCAGGTGCAGAGGAATCACAGAGTAATTAGAGAAGTCTATCTGAGAGAACATAGAATCATAGAATGGTAAGGTTGGAAGGGACCTCAAGGATCATCCAGTTCCAACCCCCTGCCATAGGCAGGGACACCTCCCACTAGTACAGCTCACTCAAGGCCTCCTCCAACCTGGCCTTCAACACATCCAGGGAGGGAGCAGCCACAACCTCCCTGGGCAACCTGTGCCAGTGCCTCACCACCCTCACTGCAAACAACTTCCTCCTAACATCCAGTCTAAATCTCCCCTCTGCCAGTTTAAGTCCATTGCCCTTTGTCCTGTCATTGCAGGACCTTGTAAATAATCCTTCCCCAGCCTTCCTGCAGGCGCCCTTCAGATACTGGAAGGCTACTATCAGGTCCCCTGGAAGCCTTCTCTTCTCCAGGCTGAAGAGCCCCAATTCTCTCAGCCTGTCCTCATAGGAGAGCTGCTCCAGCCCTCTGATCATCTTTGTGGCCCTCCTCTGGACCCGCTCCAACACTTCCATGTCCTTCCTAACATAGCCTCTTTGCAGAAAAGCAAAAGTGTTTCCAATCAACCAAGATTTATTATTAATCTCCCTGTGTACTTTATTTTATGGAGAGAGTCAAGGCACATAAAAGTTAACTACGTGACTGGTGTTTGAAGAAGCAGGGATGATCTATGTATGCAAATATCACTTTGGTTTTCATTGTACTGTTACTTGAACCTACCTTTTCCTTGATATTTACAGGAGAATTGATTTCTGCCATCTCTCTTCAGGTGAGAATATTGTCTGTGAAAGGAAAAAAAAAAAAGATTGGTTTGAAGATTTTTCTAACCCCAATCTGTCACAGCTACACCTGTAAAGACTAAATGCATGTGCTTACCTATTTAGAGAATTAGAGAAACATGAGAACACCTGAATACCCTGCACAGCAGGGCAGAGTCTTGCCAAAAAGCAAACAACCCAAATTTCATACTTCACTCAGATTAGTTCTGCAAATATATCTTTTAAATGCCTTCTAGTTATGAATCTGGATAGAAAGGGTATTGTGCTTCTCCCAACCACCTCTCTTGGACCCTGGTCATTATTACTTAATAACTCCGAGTCTTGAAAAGGAATAATATCTCAGGTCAACTCAGCAGCTCCTATTTTCTCATTCACCAGCAACCTCTATTTTGGTCAGGAAATGTGTCTGAAGATCTTGTCTCAGAAAGCAGTTCAGTGTGCTAGGAGGCTGACAACCGCTGCGCGCCCGGTCGCTTGGTTTGTTTTTCAAAGCGAATTTGGAGGATTTAGCTACTCTGCTCCTATTGAAACCAGCAAGATCTGCATAGTTAAATCTCCAAGGCTGCTCTGAGAACTTGGGCACATGAATGGAATTTGCATGTGATTAAGAAACCCTGCAGTACGCTTTCTATTTCCAGTTACAGGGCTAGGTAAATGTGAGAGGCTGCACCACACGACTGAAGCGAATCCAGCTGCTTAACTATGCTTCCTTCAGAACCTTAGACATCAGCAAGGAACAGGCCTCAAGCTTCACATTTTAGAATTCACTCACACAGAAACAATTACAGCAAAGACAGTCAAATGGAACCAGAGCTTGGTCTGGCCACAAATTTAAGTCCGTTGCACAGCCATAAGAAGCTAAAGATGTACATAAATGATAAAGAAATCTCCTTCCTTTTCAAGTTGAAACATCTCCTTTTCCCTATTTGAGCCCTTTCTGTGCTGGTTTGAGGCTAATTAGAATATTTTAATAGAGAAAATTACAATATAGGCTGTGAAAGGAAAACCTCATGATGTCTGCTTCACTCATATGCTTGCTGGAGAATTGTTTGGGAACAATAACCAAAACAACAGATAAGTGAGTCTGTCTGGCTCTTGCTGGAACAGGAGCTGCTGGGGTGATCTAGCAGCTTCTGGGCTCTGGTTCCTCTGCTGATTAATCCTCACTAACCACTTTTCTTCTAACCCCCCTGGCTGATCCTCCTAATTTACCTTGCACGTAAGGCAAACCTTGGGGTAAGGTACAGGGGTGGGGAGAAGGTGGAAGGGTGGTTGGGAGCCCCTCCTGGGGTCTCTGATTTCTGGGGGGGCTGTTGTGTTNAACTGATAGAAGGGTCTCTGTAATTCTTTTCAATCTCTTTTAATGAACTTAAACAAATCAACCAACACCCACCCTTAACTCCTGCTTTGAAACACAGCACTTCAAGGGAGTTACAACTCCAGAAACAAAGTGCTTCTATTACGGTATCCACTGACAGCTACTAAATCTCCTTGGAAAATTCTGTATGCACCCACAGGGGGGATGGGAGAGTTGGGGCTGTTTAGTCTCAAGAAGGTTCCAGTGAGACCTTAGAGCTACATTTCAGTATCTGAAAGGAACCCGAGAAAGGTTGGGAAAGAACTGTTTAGAAGGGCTTGTGGTGATAGGATGAGGAACAATGGTTTGAAACTGGAGCAGGGTAGATTTAAGTTACACATTAAGAAGAAATTCTTTACAATGAAAGTGATGAAACACTGGAACAGGCTGCCCAGGGATGTGGTTGAGGCCCAGGGATGAGGTTGAGATATTCAAGATCAGACTCAATGCGGCCCTGGGCAGGCTGATCCAGTTTGAGATGTCCTTGCTAACTGGGGAGGGAGGTGTTCAGAAAAGGTGACCCTTGAGGGTTCCTTCCAATCCAATGCAATCTGTGAATTTTCTAATTAAAGGAATGAGAGTCAAGAAAGCACACTGCCCAAAATAATGTGATTTCCTTTGTGCTAAATGGGGAAGAGATGATAAAAATAAGGAATGAAATTTTGAGGTTTTGTCCAGTGAAGAACACAGAATTATAGAGACCCTCAAGAACAAGCTGCCAGAAGAAGTGAACCCTTTGTACAAACAACCCCATGTTTGATATCAATAAGGTTCCTCTTGCCATCTCTGTTTTGCTATACCATGAACAGATACTCTCTATCAAAACTCACAGACCTTGTATCTGTCTTCAGTCAGTGGCTCATCTACTTCACCAAGGCACTTAGCTGGAGTCTCACTGTCTGTTACGACTTCTTCCTGGCAGCTGGGCCACTCTGAATGCCTTCCTGTCTGCTGGTATCTCAGATCAGAAGATTCCTCTCCCTGTCCCTCCTTAAATCAAGGATAAAAAGAGATCAAACTACACTTTTGGTCAACCCCACCCAATGTCTAAAAGCACAGTTATAAAATGTCTGGACAGAGCTGGCAGGAAGATCACACAGAATGATGAGCTTGGGGCAATTCCATTTCCACTATTTAGTGTTGCTCCAACAACTGAAAGGGAAGCATTAAGAAATGATTGTAGCATTTAGTCCCTGTATAATATTTTTCACACGTACTTCTCATCTTTCTCCTGCCAGTTATTCATATGTCATCAAACTTCCCATGCAGACAGGAAAACTTTAGCCCTAAACTCCTCTGTAAGTCTGTCTCTCTTAGTGCTTTCCAGAAAAGCATGTCCTCTATCTAGTGCTATCGAAACCGTGCAGGACTGATTATTCTCTGTGCACTAGGAAATTGTATGGTAAGGAATGTCCCTGCCTATGGCAGGGGGTTGGACTAGATGATCCTTGAGGTCCCTTCCAACCTTACCATTCTATGATTCTATGAATAGGGAGGAAATATATCTACTGTCTAGCAGCTTTTGTAATGTTACAGGCAGCTGCCCTCTTCTATATTGATTTAAACATACTGATTCTAAGGACAGGCTACAAGAGTTGGGGCTCTGCAGCCTGGAGAAGAGAAGGCTTCCAGGAGACCTTAGAGTAGCCTTCCAGGATCTGAAGTGGACCTACAGGAAGGCTGGGGAGGGACTATTGACAAGGTCTTATAATGCCAGGACAAGGGGCAATGGGTTTGAAGTGGCAGAGGGGAGATTTAGACTGGATGTTAGGAGGAAGTTGTTTGCAGTGAGGGTGGTGAGACGCTGGCACAGGTTGCCCAGGGAGGTTGTGGTTGCTCCCTCCCTGGAGGTGTTGAAGGAGGCCTTGAGTAACCTATGACTTAGTTTAAACTCAGTTGAACACATCACAACTCCACACAGCACCTTGCCAGATCTGACTTGCCTCATCTTTGCTGGATGCTCCAGGTATTGCCACAATTATAGTTTTCCACTGATGAAGGTGACGCTGATTCAGCAGCTGCAGGCTGCTTCAAGAAAACTTGGCAAGCCACAGAAAACATACCCTTGGTTTCTCTTTCTTATTTTTTCTCTTTGAAGATCAAGAACCATGAAGATCCCAGCCTTTACAAACAGACTTGGTCCTCTACACTTCAGACTCTTCATTAATATGCACATTGCAGCTGTCAAAATGAAGATGCTAAAATTGAGTTGGAGCTATTTTCCATTCACCTTCTCCAAGGACAGATAATTGAAATAACCTGCATAAAACACTTGTTCATTTATATAACACAGTCCAGCACTGCTTGTTATGTAAAATACAAAGGATATATCAAAAGGGAAAATATCAGCATTGCACTAACTCATAAAAATATCTTTTGTAACTGTACATAGTTAATAACTGATCAGTTTAGTTTTCCTCATTGTAGCACAAACTGATTCATTTTATTATTTGCTATTTTTCCTCTGATATTTTAATCTTGCATTGAACAATTCACTCCTAACCCCGTGATAAGAGATTCATTTCATGAATCAATTTTATGAACAAATAATTATGCCAACAAAACAGTCCCACTGAAGTTCAGAAGCTTCACCTCCAGACTTGCATCTAAATTTGAGCTGCTGCATTCTCATCCTGAATTCTTCAGAGAAGCTTCTTTCTGCCTGAGCTATTGAGCATTGTAGTATGACACTCAACTGAGCAATTTAAGTTTACAGCTTTGCCATCAAAATATGTCAAAATGAAGTAGATCCGTGCTAGAAAGTCTCATTTTTAGTTTTTTTTACTTCAGTTAAGGACCATTTACTCATTCCCAAACAGTTCAGTTAAAACCCCCAGCTCTTAAAAATGCAAAGTACAGGTGGAAAAAAGCAATAACAATTTTACAGCCAGTGTTAAGAAATAAGATGTAAATGTTAAGCATCTAAGCAGGTTGTGGCAGCCTGCAGTATGTTTTCATCTTCTGCATTCCTCCTCCTCTACAGAATTAAACCTCACTTTTAAATGGAATTGTTGTCTATTCATGTGTGTCATACTACATGGTCTTTATCATCTGCAGCCTTCCACATGTGCTACATAAAGACAAATCAGCAGAAATCAGATGTGGCCTCCGTTCCACATCTGACTTTGATGTTCATTATAAAGAGATGCTACCAAAGAATCGATATGAAGGCTGGGATGAGCACACCTTTTCTGATGCAGCTTTAACTTAACATTACATACTACAAAGACTGACAGAAATGCAAGAGTGTATTCAAGAAACAAGTTCTTCTGCTTTTTAGTCAGACTTTAGATTCAATAGCAGAAGCAAAAATCACCTCATGGGGTAAAAGGCCAAACAGCAGCGTGTATAAGGAGGACATGAGGCTGCTGGAGGGCCACAGAGATGATCGGAGGACTGGAGCACCTCCCCTTTGTGGACAGGCTGAGAGAGTTGGGGCTGTTCAGCCTGCAGAAGATAAGGCTCCACAGAAATCTTCTAGTAGCCTTCCTGTACCCAAAGGGGGCTACAGGAAAGCTGGGGACAGACTTTTTACAAGGGTTTGTAGTGAGAAGATGAGAGGAAATAGATTAGAGCTCGAGAAGGGCAAATTTAGACTGGATATTAGGAAGAAGTTCTTCACTGTGAGAGTGGTGAGACACTGGAACAGGTTGCCCAGGGAGGTCATCTGCAGTCCTGTGTGCAGTTCTGGAACCCCCAGCACAGGAAGGACATGGAAGTGTTGGAGCCAGTCCAGAGTAGGCCACAAAGATGCTCAGAGGGTTGCAGCAGCTCTGCTGTGAGGACAGGCTGAGAGAGTTGGGGGTCCACAGTCTGGAGAAGAGAAGGCTTCCAGGAGACCTTAGAGTAGCCTTCCAGGATCTGAAGGGGCCTACAGGAAGGCTGGGGAGGGACTATTGACAAGGTCTTGCAATGCCAGGACAAGGGGAAATGGGTTTGAAGTGTCAGAGGGGAGATTTAGACTGGATGTTAGGAGGAAGTTGTTTGCAGTGAAGGTGGTGAGGTACTGGCACAGGTTGCCCAGGGAGGTTGTGGATGCTCCCTCCCTGGAGGTGTTGAAGGCCAGGTTGGAGGAGGCCTTGAGTGAGCTGTGCTAGTGGGAGGTGTCCCTACCTAAGGCAGGGGGTTGGAACTAGATGATCCTTGAGGTCCCTTCCAACCTTACCATTCTATGATTCTATGAACACCCCCTCCCTTCAGGGGGTTTTCAAAGCCAGGTTGGAAGGGGCATTGAGCAGCCTGGTCTAGTAGAAAGTGTCCTTGCCCATGGCAGAGGGGTTGGAACTAGCTGATCTTTAAGGTCCCTTCCAACATAAAGTATTTTATCAATCTACACATCCTTAGTTGTGCAGAGCCCTGCCACTGTAGCTGCAGAGCTACTAGAGATAGCATGAGATTTAGACACTTGGTGTTGCTATCTTGAGATGAGCAATGGGTACAATTCTTTATTTGCTGAAATATAGTGCCTAAATAGTTTTAAAATACATGCATAATCAGTGTCCAAACCACCTAAGATGTATTAGCAAGTGTCATCCCAGCTGCCCTTTTAGCCTTTCATGTCATTAGAACCAATGCTTTGTAAAAGTAGCGTAAAGTGCAACTAACACAGAACTGCTATTTTTCCAGTGCTACTTTATGCCTTTCTAAAGGCTGCAGCCAGAAACAGTGCATGCCAACCTTTTGTTTCTCTTGGTGTTCAACAGTTTGAGAACAGCTACTTCAGACTAGTTAAGTACCCCTGGAAAAGTCTGATGCCATCCAAAGCCTTCAGTATCCTTTGATTCTGCTCTGGCATCAGGGTTGGACTAGATTTTTCAAGGTCCCTTCCACCTCCTAACCTTCTGTGATTGCATGCATAAACATACACATTCCAAAATACTCCCCACCTGCAGAGCCCAGGCCCACAACTGTCCCCTGGTTAAGCTCATCTCAACCACAGAAAGCAGCTGCTGCACCTACACTCTCCCTTCTGCTCTCATCTAGCACAGTCTGATTCCCTGATGGTCACTGTGCTGCCTGCAGAGGCAGAACCAGGATGCAGCATAGAAGGTCTCATTGATTTCACGTGTAGGTCTGGATTCCTACAGAAAAGAGCTTCTGCTCCCCTCATTGTTTATTTATTACCTCCTCCTTGAGGATCTGTGAAACGAGTGACATTACAACCTGAGAAAGCAGCAGATGTCTCAGACCTACAGCCAGGTAGTCTCCTTGCTTGAAAATAAATTGCAGAAGTTTGGTAAATACATAGTGGTGCATCAGGAGCTCAGTTATGTTATTGAACTCTAAAAAAATCCAAACCCACGATACCATGGGACCTATCCACTCTACAGTGAAAAAGGAAAGAGGTGAGAGCCGGACATGAGAGGAAGAGCAGTCCTGTTCCTGTTTCCACACCTAGGTCAGTGTCCTTTCAAGCCTGTCAGTGTCCTTATCAGATGTCTGCCAAGGACAGAAATGATTTTAAGCAGAAGCCACAGTGATGCTGTGATGTTCAGTGTCACACAGTTAGGGGTCAGTAAGTACCATGCTTCATTGTGATACAGCACATTGCTCTTGCATCTTGTTGCCTTCAGTCAGGCATTGGAACAAGCTGCCCAGGAAGTGGTAGAGTCACTGTCCCCAGAGATGCAAATAAAACCCAAACATCTGCAGACAGGGTACTTCAGGATATGGCTTAGTGGCCATGGTGGTGGTAGGTCAAAGGTTGTAGAATCACAGAATGGTTAAGGTTGGAAGGGACCTCAAGGACCATCTGGTTCCAACCCCCTGCCATAGGCAGGGACACCTCCCACTAGTACAGCTCACTCAAGGCCTCATCCAACCTGGACTTCAATACCTCCAGGGAGGGAGCAGCCACAACCTCCCTGGGCAACCTGTGCCAGTGTCTCACCACCCACTGCAAACAACTTCCTCCTAACATCCAGTCTAAATCTCCCCTCTGCCACTTCAAACCCATTGCCCCTTGTCCTGGCATTGCAAGACCTTGTCAATAGTCCCTCCCCAGCCTTCCTGTAGGCCCCTTCAGATCCTGGAAGGCTACTCTAAGGTGTCCTGGAAGCCTTCTCCAGACTGCAGAGCCCCAACTCTCTCAGCCTGTCCTCACAGCAGAGCTGCTCCAGCCTTCTGATCATCTTCGTGGTCCTTCTCTGGACCCACTCCAACACTTCCATGTCCTTCCTGTGATTGTACTCAATCCCAGAAGTCTTTTCCAATTAAAACAATTCTATGATTCTATGGATGTGCTCTCTTCCTCCTAAGCAGAGACAATCGGGTCAGTAACACCCAGGCAGAGTGTGTGTCTCTCTCTTGCCAGCTAGCTTGCTTCCCTCTCCCAATCCCAGGGCATGAGTAATGCCCCAGATCACTACACATGTGGGCTCCATGTGACAGCTGCCACCAGAAATATGCAAGTGTAAGAATCTGTTGGTTTTTATAGAATATACCTTCTGCCAAGAAGGATCCAAATCAGACGATTGTATTTCGGTCATTAACATCATCCTGCATCTAAGCAATGCAGAACAAACAAACAAACAACATCAACAAAGTACAGATTTTTCTACCTTCAGAATCAGCCCTTACACAGCAAATACTGTGCAAAGCTTAAATACAGTGCAAGTAGCATTACACTGCAGAGGAATAAATCAAAGTGATTCTCAGCCTCCAGCTCACAAGTACAAAAAATTCAGAACAGCTGAACCCAGACAGCTGCAAATTTTACACCTGCACTTCCAATAATGACAAAAAAGGTTCTAAGTGGCAACATATCCTTGTTTTTTTCTCTTGTGCCCCTAAGTAACTCTTTCAGGAATTCCATCCTGAAGTTCAAGAACACCAAACATTAGAAGTGTGATGGTTTGGGAGTTCCCTGCCCCCACACTTTGTAAAATGACCCAGACTAGACTCAGCCAGCTGGAAGTTAAGGACTGAAGCTCTGTTTACAGCTCAGCACAATGTACAAGCAGAGATAGACACAACAGACAGGAATAGTTACAGACATAGACAAGGTAAAGGGAATACAGCAACACAACTCCCCTCCCAGAAATCAGAGAGCCCAGGAGGGGCTCCCAACCACCCTTCCACCTTCTCCCCACTCCTGTACCTTACCCCAAGGTTTGCCTTACATGCAAGGTGAGTTTGGAGGCTGGGCCAGGGGGGTTAGAAGAAAAGTGGTTAGTGAGGTTACTCAGCAGAGAGAAACCAGACGCCAGACCATCCGAGACGCTGGGCCCCCAGAGAGACAGACTGACTTATCTAATGTTTTGAGTTCTTTTCCCAAA
Source organism: Eubucco bourcierii (assembly GCA_013396675.1). Taxonomy (NCBI): domain Eukaryota; kingdom Metazoa; phylum Chordata; class Aves; order Piciformes; family Ramphastidae; genus Eubucco; species Eubucco bourcierii. The sequence continues at coordinate 20,167 of VWZE01013698.1, forward strand.
CATCTCAGCAAGCCTGAGTGAAGCAGACATCACCATTGTTTTCCTTTCACAGCCTATAATTTTCTCTATTAAAATATTCCAATTAGCCTCAAACCAGCACAAGAAGCTACTCTCTTTACTGAAGCTTCAGATTGAGTTCTAAAGCCATCTTTGCAAACTCCTTTCATCTTCCCATTGTAAAATGTAGCCCCTGCATTTACTGGATGTGTAAGAAAACAAGAAATTTGCCATGTGAGACACCTGTACACAACACTGACAAAAGGCCAGCTCTGCATTAAGCACAACGAATTACTGGAATGAAGAACTGAGTCCTAGACGAGTGAGTCCAGCGTAGAACAAAGTATCCACGTCACAACAGATGGGTACCAGCACAAAGCACTCTGTAACTGCTGACTGTTATCCACTGAACTACAAAATATACTAACACTGAAATATGATCAGCCAGAAAGTCTCCCAACCATTTTTAATTCCAGAGGAGAAAAATCACCAATTCATTAAAATGAGAACTCCTATCCTTAATGCAATTAATCCCATCTCCCTCAGCCTCCCTATGAAGAGAAGCTGAGGGAGCTGGGATTGTTTAGCCTGGAGAAGAGGAGGCTCAGGGGAGACCTTCTTGCTGTCTCCAGCTACCTGAAGGGTGGTTGTAGCCAGGGGGAGGTTGCTTTCTTCTCTCAGGCAAGCAGCACCAGAACAAGAGGACACAGTCTGAAGCTGTGCCAGGGGAAGTTTAGGCTGGAGGTGAGGAGAAATTTCTTGCCTGAGAGAGTCATTGCCTGCTGGAATGGGCTGCCCAGGGAGGTGGTGGAGTCAGCGTCCCTGGAGGTGTTCAAGGCGGGTTTGTACATGGCACTTGGTGCCATGGTCTGGTCTTGAGGGCTGTGGTAACAGTTTGGACTTGATCAGTTTTGAGGTCTCTTCCAACCCTGGCGATACTGTGAGACCGTAATTAATGCAATAAATGGTTGTTTAAATGATATGAAAGAGTTCAAATGGAAGAGACTGAAAAAACTCATCCTGAAAGGTCAGTGACAAGGGAAATGTGTCTAGCCTACAGATACTGAAGCAGCAGTGTCTGATACAAACCAGGCTCCTGCTACTAGAAATGTGCTTTAAGTCCTTGGCTATTCTTAAGAGCAGAAGAGGACTTTCTCTAAGTATTTTTCACCTTCCCCTCAAACCCATCTAGTACCTTCCTAGAATCAGTCACTCTGACTCAGCAGAAACTGAAAAGCATTTCCCAGCTTACTACATACACCTCACTAGCAGATCTGAGCTCAATTCAGAATAGTTGGATTCAGCTACATGGCCACTACAATGATCCTCTGCTGTACATGAGGGAGGAGTGAGGAAGGAGTGGGGGGATCTGGAAAGAAAATTTCAGACTGAGAAAAGTTGCTTTCCATAGCAATGCTTGCCAAAATAAAGATTAGCACCTTGCTGTTCCTCAAGTGTTTGAAAAAACCTTGCTAAACATACTGATAAAGAGCAGTGAGATAATAAAATACAACCTACACAATTTTTGCATTTGCAGGAACCTCCTGCAAAACAAACAAAAAGTCAGATACTTAGTTTGTAAAGAATGAATCTTCCAAGGCATTCCTGTCAGCAGCTGCAGGCATTCAAACTCATTTACATGGACTCCTATTTCACCTCAGAACTGCACCAAAGAGGCTGTGTCAATTTGCTTCTGCAATTGCCTAAGTGCGAACTGCTAGAGGAGTGTGGCATGAGAACACAAACAGCAAAATATGTGGTACAGTAGTACACCTTGTAGTACAATTTGCCTCAACTACAGTCGTTTCTCTACATAGTAAAAGCAGCAGTAGAAAAGTGACTATCAGGAAGTGTTCCAATTCCCACTGGTTTGGATGTTGAGAAATAAAATTCTCACAAGGAATTAAATTTCCACCAGCAGACTGGTACAGTGTAATTGTGAATGATAAATCCTCATAATCTTGGAGTAAATCTCAAGTTCAAAATCTTGGAAATATTCACATTTCAGCCTTCTTTTATTAAGGGTTCCAACACCAGTGATGTTCGAGTGAGAAGGAAAGGCAGCGAAGAGCCAGACTGCCATTGCTAGACAGATTGCCAGTGCTGTTTGACATCTTTGTCAGTGCCATGCAGAGAGGAATCAGTGCAGCCTCAGCAAGTGTGTAGCTGGCACCAAGTTGTGTGGCACAGTCACTTGCTAGAGGGCAGGGATCCATCCAGAGGGACCTGGACAGGCTGCAGAGCTGTGCCCAGGTCAATCTCATGAGATGCAACAAGGCCAAGTGTAAGGTCCTGCAGCTGGGTAGGCACAATGCCAAGCACAACTCCAGGTTGGGTGGGGAATGGCTGAGAGCAGCCCTGAGGAACAGGTCCTGGGGGTCTGGGGTGATGAAAATCTCAACCTGAGGCTGCAGCGTGAGTGCAGCCCAGACAGTAACTGTGTGCTGGGCTGCAGCAAGAGCAGTGTGGGCAGCAGGGCAAGGGAGGGGATTGTGCCCCTTTGCTCTGCTCTCCTCAGACCCCACCTGCAGTCCTGTGTGCAGTTCAGGAGCCCCCAGCACAGGAAGGACATGGAACTGTTGAGGCAGGTCCAGAGGAGG
>VWZE01013698.1:30542-62976 GCA_013396675.1 Eubucco bourcierii
CCAACTCTCTCAGCCTGTCCTCACAGCAGAACTGCTGCAGTCCTCTCAGCATCTTCGTGGCCTCCTCTGGACCTGCTCCAACACTTCCATGTCCTTCCTGTGCTGGGGGCTCCAGAACTGCACACAGGACTCCAGGTGGGGTCTGAGGAGAGCAGAGCAAAGGGGCACAATCCCCTCCCTTGCCCTGCTGCCCACACTGCTCTTGCTGCAGCCCAGCACACAGTTGCTGTCTGGGCTGCACTCACACTGCAGCCTCAGGTTGAGCTTTTCATCAACCCAGATAACTTGCCCAGTACCAACATCTGACCTTGAACACACACCCCCTATTCAGAAGAGCACTTGTTACTAAATCTATGACATTTACAACACATATTTTGAGACATTTTCAGAGAAAAATGAACTCCAGCACATAGTTGGGGACTTTTTGAAGTGTTCATGACACTAATGGAAACATCGCAGTGGCACATGCAAGAAAATGTTTTTAAATCAAGAAAAGTCTTTCTTCTTCTGATAACTCTCTTACAAAGCAAGCAAGCATATCAAGTCTCACTGGGATGGAGTTAGCAGCCCAGATGGTGGTGTTTTGGATGTGTGACTACCACAGTGCTGATAACACATCCATGCTTTGGCTACTGCTGAGCTCTGCTTGCACCACGCCAAGGCCTCCTCTCTTTCCCACCACACCCCCACAGCCAGAAGGCCCCATGAGGGTGGGTGAGAGGCTGACAGAGAACACAGGTGGACAGCTGGCCCAGACTGGCCTAAAGGATTGTCCAAACCTGTTTAGACACGGCTGGCTATCACTCTGTCTGTGGGAAATCACGTACAATCTCCTTTGCTTTACTTGTTTGTCCCCTTCCCTCTTCACCCATTAAATTCATTTCAGTCAAGAGTTCTCCAGATTATGTTCTTCTTATTTTTTCCCCACTGTGGAGAGATGGTGAGGGAGAGCAAACAGCTATGTGGGTGCTTGGCTGCTGGCCAGGTTAAACACAGCACAGCAAGTTATACAGAAAGCCCATTCTAGTGTGGTGCATTATATTCTTATCAGACACCCTGATGTAGAACTTGGTCCTATATTTGGTGCCTACAGTATTCTCTTACTCCTGTGGATATTAGCAAGACATTTTACTTCCAAGTATCTGTGTTCAGTATATCCTCAGCACAGTTCTACTGTCTTGAGAAGCATTTAGAGAAGGCTTTGAGGAGACCTTAGAGTAGCCTTCCAGGATCTGAAGGGGGCCTACAGGAAGACTGGGGAGGGACTATTGACAAGGGCTTGCAATGACAGGACAAGGGGCAATGGGTTTGAAGTGGCAGAGGGGAGATTTAGACTGGATGTTAGGAGGAAGTTGTTTGCAGTGAGGGTGGTGAGACACTGGAACAGGTTGCCCAGGGAGGTTGTGGCTGCTCCCTTCCTGGAGATGTTCAAGGCCAGGTTGGAGGAGGCCTTGAGTGAGCTGTACTAGTGGGAGGTGTCCCTGCCTATGGCAGGGGGTTGGAACTGGATGATCCTTGAGGTCCCTTCCAACCTTACCATTCTATGATTCTATGATTTATTATCATTTTACTGATGGGAGAGACTACAGGAAAAGATTTTCACAGCTGATTAAAAATTTTGGCTTCATTTCCAGGAAAAGCTTTCACACACATCTTTTAATAGTAACCTAACAGTTTCTTGGAGCTGGGAAAAAAAAATACTTAAAAAATCAGCCCTTGACAAACCTGAGGACTTGACTGACCTCCCTACTACTACAGTTCCAAGCACATGATCTGGTTCACAAATGTAGATCTTCAGTAACAAGCTAGCAACAATTTCCTCACTTATAGAGCAACAAGACATTATTCTGACATGGAAGAACTAAGTATGTACAGCTGACAAACTACCCTTTTTTCACTGAATTCACTGAATAGTAGCATTGCTCTTCTGAGAAATCTTTGTGCTGTGTAACATTGCTGACAAGGGTGGAGATGCTTCCAAGATATCCTGCTCTCTAGGTAGGCCATCTGTTTGAGAGCTCAAGGTCTGCTCAGGAACTGACCTGATGATTCACTTGGTTGTAGTAAATAGAGCTCTTAGCCAGACAAGTAATATTTCATCATGTACTTAGCCACACTTGGGATCAACAGATGCGCAAGAACCACTTTGGGCACCCATATCTTTTTTTCTTCTTTCCTTTGAGACACAGCTCACCACTACTGACTTTAGTGTGCTAAACTGCTAACTAACAGACTCCAACCAGCCACTCCCTGTAATATTTCAAAGCCACAAAGTTTTGGAATTTTGCCAGTTACCACTGTGTGGAGGAAGGTAAAGAAAAAAACAAAAGGCAAAACGAAATCCTTGAGAAACACTGTAACTGTCCTCCATCAAAAAACTGGGGTGCCTGTAGTAACAGCTGCAAACATGTCCTGCTCCTGCCTGTCTATTTCAACAGCTGGGCATTTCACAATCCTCAATACCCAATCTATTACTGTCCTGAGAGCCACACTCATATGCAGGAGTATTATCATCTCATTTTACAAATGTAAAACAGCAATCAAGTGACTTGCTGGAGATTTCTCAGGAAATCCAGATGTCTTAAGCTGCCAGTAAACTGGATAATCTTAAAGATAATTGAAAAGATGGTTATCCCCATTAGGACTCCATGCAGCACTACAGGCTGGGGAGAGAGTGGCTGGAGAGCAGCCAGGCAGAGAGGGACCTGGGGGTACTGCTTGACAGCTGGCTGGACACGAGCCAGCAGTGTGCCCAGGTGGCCAAGAAGGCAAATGGTATCCTGGCCTGCATCAGGAATAGTGTAGTCAGCAGGACCAGGGAAGTCCTTCTGGCCCTGTACTCAGCACTTGTTAGACCACACCTTGAATACTGTGCCCAGTTTTGTGCCACTCGACTTAGGAAAGATGTTGAGGTGCTTCAATGTGTCCAGAGAAAGGCACCAAGGCTGGTGAGGGGGCTGGAGCACAGCCCTGTGAGGAGCAGCTGAGTGAGCTGGGGTTGTTAAGCCTGGAGAAGAGGAGGATCAGGGAAGACCTTATTGCTCTCTACAGCTACCTGAAAGGAGGTTGTAGCCAGGTAGGGGTTGGTCTCTTTTTCCAGGCATGCAGTGACAGAACAAGAGGACACAGCCTCAAACTGCGCCAGGGGAGGTTTAGGTTTGATGTTAGGAAGAAATTCTTCACAGCAAGAGTGATTGGCATTGGAATGGGCTGCCAGGGGAGGTGGTGAAGTCCCCATCATTGGATGTATTTAAAAGGAGGCTGGATGAGGCACTTGGTGCCATGGTTTAGTTAATTAGAAGGGTTAGGTGATAGGTTGGACTCAATCTCTGAAGTCTTTTCCAGCCTGGTTAATTCTGTGATTCTGTGAATAACAACGAGGTCATTAGCCCACTTCTTAGTCTCAGGCTTGGACCAGACTTCACATATTTTTTTGTAACATGCTGGACAGGGAGAAACTGCCTACTTTATTCATAGACAACAACAAAGGGAAATGCTTGATACGTTAAACTAAATATTTTCTTTGAAATGAGTGACAAAAAACTGGGTTCAGATCACCTCTGAGGCAATGATCCCATTCCTCAGTTTTGTAGTCTACAGGTTTAGCTGACTTCTTTTGTTATTATTATTCTGAAGCTGCCCTTTCCCACCACTCTCTGAACATCAACCTTGTACTACACTTAGTGAGAGACAATTTCAAAACACCAGTCCAACAAATCTTTCAGTTGCAAACCATGATACACCTGTGACAGCAGCTTAAAGAATCAAGAACAGGAGCAGCAGCAAGCCCCCGCCAGTGCGAGCTGATCAACTTCATAACCCAGAGAAAGATGATAAAGGAATGAACTTTATCTGGTGTGGTGAAAGATGGACTCTACAGACAAAACAGGAACCAAAGCAGCTTCTGAGATCATAGAATCATAGAATGGTAAGGTTGGAAGGGACCTCAAGGATCATCCAGTTCCAACCCCCTGTCATAGGCAGGGACACCTCCCACTAGCACAGCTCACTCAACGCCTCCTCCAATCTGGCCTTCAACACCTCCAGGGAGGGAGCAGCCACAACCTCCATGGGCAACCTGTTCCAGTGCCTCACCACCCTCACTGTAAACAACTTCCTCCTGACATCCAGTCTCAATCTCCCCTCTGCCAGTTTAAACCCATTGCCCCTTGTCCTGTCATTGCAGGACCTTGTAAATAATCCTTCCCCAGATCTGTAAGAAGGCTGCACTGCAACAGTGAAAGAAGCCCCCAAAGTTCTTGGTTGCTTTTTCTCATGCTGATAGACCTATAAATAAAGCACCTTCCTGTTTGTTATCTATCATGCTGAGGTGCTATGTGACAGCAGGCACAATTAGCCACTAATCTGAGTTCTTGTGAGAAGTTAAAGTTATAAAGAATTTTTAAGGCACCATATTACTAGCATTTACCTTTTTTTTTTTTTCTTTTTTTTGCCCCTGAGATCACTGTGGCATGTGGCTCCGTGATCAGCTTTAGCAGGACAGCTCAAGAAGCCTGTTATATGAAGTACAGGCTGAAAATGCGAGTTACAAGTTTCTGAACATTGCAAGGAAAGACAAAGAAGTGATCTTACCCTCGTGTATAGCTCCAGCTTCTCTTATTTTTCAGTATCCTCCAATACTGTCTCCTGCAAAAGCAGCTGGAAGATAAAAGGAAAGCAATTAAGTTAATTTACTTGATTTTACTCCTCTCTTCTTACAGGAGATACTTGTGAACTAACATCCCTCAGCCATTTAATGTTCTGGTCAACACATGGGCTTGCTGATAGATGCCCTTAGTAGTTTTTACAGGGCTTATCTTCACTGCCATGCAAGCATAGGCAATTACCTAAGCCTTGTTCTTAACCACATTCCTGACCACGTACAAGTCTCTCAGCTAAAACAAACTTGTTTTTAAGACTATCGCATGTTGTAAACTCGAGCCAGCCAGCACACATTGGGATGTGCAGGAAAGATAAATGCTGATGCAAACTGCTCTATCCATTAATACAAAGTGGATGGAGGTGCAAGTTCCAGTAACTCACCAGTTACTAATCAAATCCCTCTGAGTAGCATCAGTGCAGTTTCAATGCAGTCATTTACCAGCGATCAACATTATTCTCACAAGAACATTAACTCAGTCAAAACCAAAGCAAGCCCAGAGAGCAAAACCAGTGCTTTGCCCAGAGTACTAGGGCTTTGTTGAGTTACATGCAAATATCAGAGGATTCTCCCCAAAACCAGAGCCACACAACCCCAAGGACAGCTGAGTGCATGCTCATGTCCATATACAGCTGAATGAGAACCTGATTTCCCTGTTTTATTGAGTATGTTTTGTACTCTCCCACAGCTGTAAGGAAAAGGCAGTCATCAACTGCTCTACAATTTAACCATGCATGCCAGACGGTAATTATTTCTTTCTAGTTACTACTTCAGTGAGTTGCACACTGGCCTTGTTTGCTTTGATCTAAGATTTGTACAGCAGTCCCACAGCTAACTCTAGGAGTAAGACATCATTTCTGATCATACCGACTGCCAAAACCAGCTCTTAATTGCGTCTCAACCAACCAGGTGTTCCTCCAAGTGCTTCACCTAGCAAAAGCTCCCACAACAAAAGCCCTCCTGGATTAGGTCCTGAAGTCCACTGCAGTCTGAACACACATTTCTGCATGGTTTGGTGAATCACAGTTATGTTCTAAATCAAAAGAATGAATGGAGGAATTTAAAATGTGATGCTTCAGTGAAGAAATACAAGTACTTACACATATCATAGTGTTAAAGAGCAGCTCTGGGTATTGGGTTTAAAGGGCACAGATCCATGAGATCAACAGAGGGCATGGAAACATGGTAAAGGAAGCACGCTCCCACTTCCATGCCTTTGGTCAGAGTATCCTAACCAAGAGGGGGCTAACGCTGTGGCACTTCCAGCACTTTGCTCACCAGGGTCAACAAGGACAAGACTTGGTCCTGGGTTGATGAAAAGTTCAACATGAGGCTGCAGTGTGCACATGCAGCTCAGACAGCAACCGAGTCCTAGGCTGCATCAAGAGAAGTGTGGGCAGCAGGGCAAGGGAGGGGATTCTGCCCCTTTGCTCTGCTCTCCTCAGAGCCCTCCTGGAGTCCTGTGTGCAGTTCTGGAGCCCTCAGCATAGGAAGGACATGGAACTGTTGGAGTGGGTCCAGAGGAGGGCCACGAAGATGATCGGAGGGCTGCAGCAGCTCTCCTATGAGGACAGACAGAGAGAGTTGGGTCTTTGCAGCCTGGAGAAGAAAAGGTTTCAAGGGGACGATAGTAGCCTTCCAGTATCTGAAGGGGGCCTACAGGAAAGCTGGGGAGGGACTGTTGACAAGGTCTTGCAATGCCAGAACAAGGGGCAATGGGTTTGAAGTGGCAGAGGGGAGATTGAGACTGGATGTCAGGAGGAAGTTGCTTGCAGTGAGGGTGGTGAGAGACTGGCACAGGTTTCCCAGGGAGGNTATTCCTTCCAAACAGACACACAGAAGGGTTGAGGTTAGGCTGGGACTGCATTCCTTTTGTCCAGCAAGCACCTGAACCAAGACCGCACCATTCCTAACAGGTACTGCACTTCTTACACTGAGATGTGGACATTAACTCCTTCCAATAATGCCCTAGTCTGTAGGTGACACTTTTAGAGTTTAAGTAGAAAAAAAAAAAATAAAAAAAATCAGGCACATTACTGTATTAAGCCAGCATACTTTGGGTAGGGTGACTCTACTTTTTTGCTGCATAACATAGCACCTGCTAAACCCCAGTTCTGATCTTCAATTCAAACTGGGAGAGATTCCTCTCTATTTCAGTGGAAAATTAAAACCTAAAAACAAACAAACAAACAAACAACAAAAAACCCACACAAAAATTCCTTCCAAAAAGAACAAAACAAAAAGCCACACACCACCCAAATGGGAATAGTTCTTGTAGGGAATCTCTCCATAATTTGATTACCATCCCGACTCACCATTTTATCCTTACTCATATTATCAAAACAATCCCAACATATTTATGCAGGAAAATACAACTCAAGGGAGCAGAAATTAAATAAAGAGTAAAGGCATAACACTTACAAGGCAATTTATTTCACTTCCTTATTATTCAGGGAAAATACTCTTGCTTAATGTCTGCAAATGTTTAAGGACCTTTCATTATGATAGGAAAATTACAATTTTTAAAGTTATTTGTACTGTCAAACAAAAAATACTCTGAAATAGGAAAGCATGGTGTGACTGCAGAAAAGACCAAAACAGTCTTCCATGTCTCTCTGTGGCAAATCTATGGCTGATGAAGGCCATGTGCACACAAAACATCCTCTTGTAACCTTCATCTTATTGTCCCCCACTGCAGGGTACAAAGGGAAAAGCAGCAGAACTTCAAATACAACAACAAACTTCTTATCAAGCTGAACTTGGTGACAAACGATGGCATCAAAAATCAGTATAGTCTAAAAAAAACCAGCAGTAATCAGTGCTCATCACAGCTCTTCAGAACATACAACTCAATCAAGCAATCCCTGCCCATCTTGACCTCTGACCTTAAGTTCCCTAATCACAGAATTATGAAATTGTCAGGGCTGGATGGGATCTCAAGGATTATCTACTTCCAACCCCTCTGCCATGCACAGAGGTACCTCACACTAAATCAGGTTTCTCAGAGACCCACCCAGCCTGGTCTTAAAAGTTTCCAGGGATGGGGATTCCACCACCCCCCTGGGCAACCTGTTCCAATGTCTCACCACCCTCATGGTGAAGAACTGCTTCCTAACATCCAATGTGAATCTACCCACTTCTAGTTTTGCTCCATTCCCACCTGACATCCTAAAAAGTCCCTCATCCTAGTCTTAAATGTGACACATGGCACATAAAAGCATCAGAACCAGATACTAAATCTAGCCCACAGCCACCATTCAGAGAGATGTGGGTTGTGATTAATCTAAAAGAGCATAACCAAAGCAAACCATGAGCTATGGAATGCCATGGACAGGAATCCTCATCCTGTATGCATCTCCTTTATGCTTTGGAAGAGTAAAACATGCTCTTTGATCACTTCTCTTCTGATGCCTAGCCCTAACCCCAACCTTGAAGTTTCACATCATGTCAGTCACATGGGAGAGCTTAAAAAACAAATACTCCACTCAGCTAATTCCACTGTAGACTTACGAGTCTTCTAGAGTCTAACAGTAAACATAACCTTCAGACCTTCCATTCCTGAGCATATATCCCATACAAGGTCCAAAATACAGCATTAACTATAGCCCAGTGACAAAAATTGGCACCAAAATTAACTAGAAGTTATGACTGTGTCTATAATCAGATCTTAGCTTTGTTGGAGCCAGCAGTAAAACAAAAGCCTCCAGTCCTAAATGAAAACCCCAACCAACATAAAACATTGCATTCAGTCATCCAACACAATTCCAAATTCAAGCAGAAACCACAAGATCCTACCTACAGTAGCAGGTACACATGCTGAGAGACCTTGCAGGGCTGAATACTGAACCCTACATACTCGTGAGCTCAACAAAAGACTACCATAAGGAGGAGTGGAAGACTTCAGTCCTAGCTTGCAAGCTCCAGTGCTCCCTTTTTAACTCTCATGAAATGTAGAAGTGACAGAGACATGTCAGTAATAGTTTCTTGGGGGTTTACTTTGTGAGGATGGATTTTAGCTTTTCCTCATGGAAATGGAAAACTAGGTTTACTGCTGGAATCAGAGGCACACCAACCTGGGATGAACACTGGTAATACAAGGATACAATGGACTGTGGTTAGCTTTCATTCCAGGGTATTTCTCTGGTGAAGCTGCTGATGGAATATCTAGTGTGAGAAGCAAGTGGACAGAAGCTATGGAATCTTTTATTGAATATACTACTGAGTACTTTTTTATGCGTGTACCAGATTGCAAACAGCAAGATTTTGATGAAGGTTTTGGCACTTTGGGTGGTTTTTTGTCCCTTTTTTGGTGTTTTTGTTTTGGCCTAGCTAGTGAGTCCATCATACTATCCTAATTTCCAATGCAGTTCCTCAGCACATGGAAAGTAAACCTCCATGTCATTGACACTTGGTCAAACCTAAAGACAGTCTCAGCCTTACACTCAAAGCAGACTGCAAGCGCTGAGGTAATGCAAGTTAGTAACAGGTGCTCCTTGCCTGTCACTGCTACACTTCAAGATCCTTGTTTTGCATCTCGGTATTCAGTCAATTAGTAGCAACATCCTCCAAGGCTGAACTCTGCCTGCCTTTACAACAAACACATTGCAGTCACCAACTCTAGCCAGGGAACAGAGCATTAAGGATACTCAGCAGGATCCAGCCTTTGGAGAACAATTCATGTTGACATTTAAAATGCGCACTTCTTAGCACAACAAAAGACGCATATGATTATAGAGCAGCTTAAGCTCTTTGACTAAAACCATCCTTGTCTGGTATTTGCCAAAGATTTTAGAGAAAAAGAAATCTGTTGACTTCTGGACTGAGAAACAACCAAATAAAAACTTCAGGACTGAATCAGCATTCATCCTGTGCCAGAACTCCGTTCAGTGACACAAGCAGGGTAATAATACCACAGCAGGACAAAGGACAGGATCCACGTTCAACACTGGTCCTGAAGGCGATTACAGTAAATGAAGAACAGCTGCAACGGGGAAGAAAAACTGTAAATGTTGTATGGTCTTGCCAAGGAGAAAAAAAAAAACAACTGTCTGTGAAGCCAGCAATGCAATTAGACACACAACTGGCATCACTTCAGTTTCATCCAGCATGAAATAACACGGTTTAAAAACAAACCAGCTCTGGAGTTTACTATGATCTATGTGTCTTAAAGGACTAGAATATCCAGTCCTTCTAGCCTATCAAGCCCTGCCTGCCTGTGTGGGAACTTTGGTGTGAGCTAGAGCACCACCACAGACCTCAGACTCTTTATAGATAAAGAAGTCCACATACAGACTCTTTAAACATCTTTTCTCCTATCATTATTTCAGTCTATTACTGCTCCTAACAATGCCTGTCAACACTTTCCTTCCAAAGGATGAAGTACACAATTCAACCTCTGCTGACAGAACTGGAGCTGGAATGGACCCGTGGCAGACACGCATGAGCCGTACAACACTGGGAATGCAACACCACACAGTTAAACGCCTAGAATCTCGCTGGAGGAGAACTCTCTACAAGTCCCCTGTTAGACGAATTGCACCCACTGGAAACTGTTAGAAGACTGGGTTGCAGGTCCCACTAAAACACTCTGACAATGAGAGTAACACAACACTCAGAAGCCCTACTTCCTACAAGGATTGCTGTCTGCTTCCTACACTTTCCACACTTCTGATAGATGGGGATAACTTTTGCCCACAGCTGGAAATGTTTTACTCAAATGTGTTTGTATATTCTCCATCTCTGGTTGACTCAGATAGCTCCATTTATTTTAGTTTTTCCCCATTCTCACAGACAGTAATGGGGTTTCTGTAACTAACTCTAGGTACACTGTTAATGATTCTCTGTTTGCCAAGAAGCTCACCCACATGTTTCAAGTAAAGCCTTATTTTATGAATTAACTTAATGAAAAGAAAACGGGAGCCAGAAGGTGCTAAAAAAAAAACAAACCAAAACAACAACACACCACCAAAAACATCATCTTTCTGCAGAATTCTTCTGTGGACCTGGATTGAAAACAGCGTAGCTACACAGGCGCCTCAGAGTGTCTGTACACTTTGTCAACATCAGCTAATTTGATTTAAGATGACAATTTTAAGGTAAGTCCACATGCCAAAATTATTCCACTAAAGGGCAGGAAAGGACTGATGAAGCTGTATGTCAAAAAAAGCTAAGTTTTGTGCTCTTTTCCCTGCCCTGAACTGAGGATGAACATGAAGTGTATCTGAAAAGTCAATATCCCAGCTGGAGTTAGCAAGACTGCCTGATGGCACAAGTTATTATTTGTTATTCCTTGCTTCTAGGCAGGAATCCAGCTTCTGAACTTCATGAGCTTGTGCAGAATCCTAGAAGTAGTCCAGTATATTGAAAAAACATATTTAAAATAGATAGACTTTGTGAGTAGCCAAGTAGAATAGTTGAGGGGAAAAAAAAAAAACCCACCATTGAAGAAACTAAAGATCTACCACCCTGTTTTGTTTGGATCTGTACAGCAGCCTAATCCAAAAAGAGGAGCCAGGTTAGTGGGGTTTTTGTACACTTGTTTTATTTGAGAGTTGTGGGAATGCTGGTAACCAAGCAACACCACAAAGCTGGAAAGCACCAGTTAGGACAATTGCTGATACCCTGAAGAGTCAGGACACATTCAGTGTCTTGAGGAGTTGCAGAATCTCTAGACTGGATGAACCATTAGGATCTTTTCCATGGAGACAGGCTACAAGAGTTGAGGCTGTTCAGACTGAAGAACAGAAAGCTCTGTGGAGACCTCATATAGCCTTCCAGTACCTGAAGCAGGCCTACAAGAGATCTGTGGAGGGACATTTTACAAGGGCTTGTAGTGACAGGATGAGAGGGAACGGGTTGAAGCTTGAGAGCAGATTTAGACTGGAAATTAGGAAAAAATTCTTTACAGTGAGGCTGGTGAGACACTACAATAGGCTGCCAAGGGAGGGCATGGAAGTTCCCCTCCTTGAGGGAATCCAAGGCCAGGTTGGATGAGGCCTTGAGCAACCTGATCTAGTGCCCCTCATGGTGGAGTGGTTGGAACGAGACCATCTTCAAAGTCCCTTCCAACCCAAACCATTCTATGAACCTATGAATCTTCAGGAGCCACAAGATCCTAAAAGTAAAAAGGTTCTATACAATCCATGGGCCCTCTGTGTGACAACTGCCTCCTCTGAACTGAATTCTGCTGCCACTTGGCAGTCTGCTGTGAGTTTTACTTGCCGTTTTACCACACTGAAAGGTCAAGTTTGTCATGAAAACTTCCTCTTACTGAGGCTGGGGAACTCAAAAATACCCTGTCTCAAACAGTGTAAGTCTTAGCAAGCTGAAAGCAGCCTCCACAGGTTTACTACAAAATTCTCTGCAGACCACTGTCAATTTGACTCTCAGTTCACATGGAACTTAGCCTAATAATTAATTCTAAAAAGATGATCATAGAAGTATAATAAAAATTATTTTTTTTAAAGTTATCCACAATGTTATTTTCTAGACAGAAAACTTCCCCTCCCAATCATCTCCAGCAAATCAGAAGACTTGAGCATTCTACAGCTTCTAGGATTAATGACAGCTGAAACACCTCATTTTCAATCCAAGCACAATTGCCACTTATAGTCTGTCTGGCACACCCTCCACATAACACCTTCAGCATCCCTTCTGAAGAGACTCATACTTCATGTTTTGGACACCAAAGTGAAAAAAAGTTGTGTGATTTTGGTTTTAAAGCAATTTTTTTAAACTGCTTTAAAACCAAAATGAGATCTTTTCTTCACAATAAAGTTAACCTATATACTTTTGTATACACACTTCAGGACACATCATATTTCTGAGAGAGACAAGTATGGAAAAAGCTAATGTTATTTGCTTTCCCAAATAAACAGTAGGCAGGGAAAGTATGTCTGAGTACACAGGCTTTTAAGTGAATAAGGGATTAGCATAAAAAAAACCCCATGAGGCCATCTGGTCGACGGACATGATTCCACCCCTCTACTCTGCTCTTGTGAGACCCCACCTAGAGTACTGCACCCAGCTCTGCAGCCCCCAAGACAAGACAGACATGAATCTGTTGCAAAGGGTCCAAAAGTGCCACAAAGATCACCAGAGGGTTGGACACCTCTCCTCTGAGGACAGGCTCAGACTTGGAGTTGTTGAGCCTGGAGAGGAGAAGTTCCTGAAAGGAACCTAAAGCTAAAAAGGTATCTTTTCATCAAGGCATGTGGTGATGGGACAAGGGGCAATGGCTTCAAACTAGAGCAGGGTAGATTTAGACTGGGCATAAGGAAGAAGTTCCTTACTCTGAAGGTGGTGAGACACTGGACTTATCTGGACACCTTGCCCAGAGAAGTTTTGGACACATCATCCCTGGAAGTGTTCAGGGCCAGGTTGGATGAGGCATTGAGCAGCCTGGTCTAGTGGGAAGTGTCCCTGCTCGTGGCAGGGGAGTTGGAAGTAGATGACCTTTAAGGTTCGTCCAACTGAAGGCATTCTATGATTGTTTCAGGACACAAGGGGATCTACTGGATCAATCAAGATGTGATAGATAATGCATCAAGGTTGCAGATGGTGAGTTTATGCTGCAATTCAGCAGACAGCATTACAGAGGCTTAACATCAGAGGTAAGGCAGCAGTATCAGTATCCAAAGCATGGCTATAGCAGACATGCTTAACACATCAGGTATGCAGATGCTGTGAGCTCTGTCTCCTGCGTTAAAAAGTTCAATCCTGAGGAATGAAGTTTACAACTTTTCCTGATACTGATACTCATCTGACTACTCTTGTAGTTTCTGGTACTGTGTAAAGCACCCATACTGGGTTTTCTTGTGCACTACCCAGAATGAGAGACACTATAATAATTAACAATTAAAATCTCCAAAAAGCCTCAGCTAGAGGTCACATCAAAAGGTGTCCCCTCCCAGTTACACTTGGACACACAGATACAGGAGCTTCTGGAACTCAGTCTACTGTCATCCTAGCTGTATTTGTGAAAAATGAAGAGACCACTCTATGAAAGTGAAATGCAGAACTTTTCATCAACAGCCACAAAGACAGCCCTGAGTCTGCTTTTGTAATAGTGGACAGGAAGTCCAGAGAAGACAACACCACCTCCTGGGAATCCATACTGGAAAGTAGCCCAGCACAGGGATGTACACTCTGCATCACCCATTGGAACAGATCCTGCTCAGAGCAACCACTCTGCATTGGGGCCAGTACTGGAGAGGCAAAGGGGTCCTGAAGTCCAACTCCACCTCCTTTCATCCTAGTTGGCCTGATCTCTGGAAAGGAGCAGGACTAAGAACACCCAGACAGCTATCCTCAGTTCTATCACCAGAAGCACTTTCAGATTCTTCCTGGTGCTCCCACAAGAGCTGGACACAATCACAAAGCATGTTTTATGGTATAGATCTCTTGGGAGTAGATATATCCCTTCTCAAATGGAACTCCCAATTCTTATTTCTCTCCATTTCGAATGGGGAAATACTCCCTTTTTTAGCTGCACAAACTCTAAGAATGGGATCATAATGAAAAAAAATTACTTACAAATGTAAATACAGTTCTTGCCTCTTGTGAAGTTGTAATAGGAAGGAGGAGCAAAACGACCCAGGGGACCTCAGCCTCCATCACAGAGTGTAAATGAGATCTCATTTCCGTGTGGTATTTCACATCGCAGCGCAAAGCAGACAGAGGTCTCAGAACTCCAAGAGATAAGTTTCCATCAAACACCAACTTGTACATCAAAGCAGCCTTTTCATGGGAGTGACATACAAACGACACAACAACGCCCTAACTCCTGGAGCAACTTTCTCACACTGGACCTTACTTTTAAAAGCAAAAACCAGAGCAGTTTGCTTCTAACGACTCTGGCTAAAAGGCATTCCTGATTTGCACCAGCGCTCACTTCAGCCAGCTCAGGATCTACACTCTGCAACTGTGCTAAATGAAACCAGTTGGCCTCAGTGTATTGGTGTAGCACCTTATGTATGGATCATTTCTTCACCATTTGTCTATAGTCACTGCTGACACTGAGCCTCAGCAACTGACTTAGGACTTGGCACCTCGGCTCCAAGTGCCTTTGACATATCAAGACTAAAGTTTGTTCCAGTAGTATCCACTCACCCACAAGACACAGTCTGAATATTTTGTGGCACACTGGAAGTCATAACATGTTGCATTTAATGACAGCAAGCTGCATGGAAAATATGTGCATGCAACACAGTCAAGTTACCATCTCTAACCAACCTTTGTTTTGTGACCTGTCAGACTTCTGTTTGGCTCAGCTCTGCAAACTCACAGTACACTGATCTTACTTAGCTTTCTGTTTCATTTCCTAAGATTTTTGCTGCTTAAGTAAAAGAGCAGAAAATAAATCCAGCTACAAGCAATCTTTCTTCTTCCCAAAGTCTCCTGGCTCTCACAGTTGGACCTGCATGGTATAGGTTCTGCTTACATCCCTGTGAAGGTTTGGGAGTTCCCCCACCCCCACACTTTGTAAAATGACCCAGACTAGCACTCAGTCGGCTGGAAGTTAAATGATGAAGCTATATTTACAGCTTTGCACAATGTACAGCAGATATTTACACTATATACACAATATTTACAGAAATATACAAGTAAAATATAATACAGCAACACAACTCCCCTCCCAGAAATCAGAGACCCCAGGAGGGGCTCCCAACCACCCTTCCACCTTCTCCCCACCCCTGTACCTTACCCCAAGTTTTGCCTTACGTGCAAGGTAAATTAGGAGGATCGGCCAAGGGGGTTAGAAGAAAAGTGGTTAGTGAGGATTAATCAGCAGAGGAGCCAGAGCCCAGAAGCTGCTAGATCCCACCAGCAGCTCCTGTTCAAGCAAGCGACAGAGAGCAACTGACTTATCAATTGTTTTGGGTAGTGTTCCCAAACAATTCTCCAGCAAGCCTATGAGTGAAGTAGACATCATGATGTTTTCCTTTCTCAGCCTATAGTGTAAGTTTCTCTATTAAAATATTCTAATTAGCCTCAAACCAGCACAATCCCTCATGAGAAAACGACTCAGCATCATCCTTTTAACTCCTATCCTCAGTATGAGCAACTGAAGCTTCCATATGCCAGCAAACACCCCACCTGCAGGCTTCAAAGATGCGTGCTGCCTGACCATCTCCATTTACTTTCATCACTAATATGTTCAACGCTAAAATTTATCTCAGGCATCCTGGTGCATCTCTTTGTTGAATTACTGCAGTCAATGAATGTGTGCAGCCACAGGAGCAGCTCCTGGTGCACGTTCAGGACTGGCATGCTGTAAAAGGCAGCCATTAAAAGCAGAACTACAAAGTTTGAAAATAAAGAGTGAAATGCTTATACCTTTTCACGTCTGCTATATAATGAAATGCCTCATTTAAAACCAATCATGCTAGCAGTGAGCTATCAGTACTCAACCCAGCCCTGAAAATCCACTGCTGACTTTCCTCAGTTGTTCCCTGCCAGCAGTATCTGATTAGAGTGTTGACATAACTAAAGGGCTGTGAGCCTCACTGGATCAGAAATGGTGTGCTAGGTGCATGCTGCTATGCACACAAAACTGACTGGAGGCATGACATCATTTCCAGGAATGAGCAGAGAAGGAAAAAGGAAAGAAAAAAAAAAATCAGACTTTCTAAATCTTCACTGCAATTCCTATTTAGAGTAGGAGACTTTCAGAATATTATAAGCTTTAATTACATCATCTGTAATGAGAAAATAAAATGATATTAAAAGAAACATGTTTTAAAAGAAATTTTAATACATTACAAATATTTTTATAAGCCCTATTCCTCCTGCTAGGTTGATCTTGATGTAGGATCAAGTTGTAGGAAGGTAAACCTGGTAGAATCTTTTGAAAAAGAAAACAGGCAGCAACAGTTTGAAAGTGGAACAGGGCAGACTTAGGTTGGAAGCATGATCAACCCATCATTATTCCTTAGGAGGAAGTTCATCACAAAGAGAGTGGTAAAATACTGGAACAGGTTGCCCAGGGATGTGGTTGAGGTCTCACCCCTGGAGACATTTGAGATGAGACTCATTATAGCCCAGAGCAACCTGAAATAACTGGAGGTATCCCTGTTGAGTGTGTGTCGGGGAGGGGGGGGGGAATTGGACAAGATGACCTTTGAAGGTCCCTTACAAATACAGTGCAATTTGTGATTCTGTAAAAATAGTAAATCTGTCCAAGATGTAAATCTGCCATGTAAGAAAGGATACAGGCTCAGAGTAACTTGTACTTCTCTTCATCTCTGTGTACATGACATACACATCTTAGACTTCCTTGCATTGTGCATGCTCAAAATCTTACACAGCAGAGTTCAGATCATGCTGAAAGAGAAGGGTTGACAGATTTACATCCCATCACTGCCATATGACTGCTTTTGGAAGTTTAACTATGCACAGGGTATTGTGTGTGTGTGGTTTTGTGTTGGGTTTTTAAGAGGCTGAGCAGGGTGATGTGTGTTTGGCTGGGCTGGTTTGGGTTTTAAACTTTTGCCCACGAATAGAAGCCTTTCTACATTTCTATTAAGGCAGAGGGTTAATAATTTATGGAGTTCATCTGTTGTTCAAGAGCCTGCACAGCCCCACATTTTCCATTTCAATTAACAGAAGACTCCTTTCCAGAGCTCTTTTCCTACTCAAATCCCTTTTCATAGCCAGTACTGTCATCTGAAAATGACCAAAAATGTAGTACACAACAGCCCCTGAGCTCCCTCCCAGAAAAATCCTTAAGTAGCAAAAGGCAAAGCCTTTTATGGAATCTGGAACCAAATTTGTTTAAAGATAAAGTAAAAAAACCCAGCACACTCAATAGGAGCTATGTGAAACCAACCCAGCTGCCTGCTAGCACCAGTTCCAGCAGCTCCCCAAGCCCACCAGGACTCCAGGAAGAATGCCACTCTGTCAGAGCCCAGCTCCCAAACCCACCTGGCTGAGCACCTTCACAGTACTCCTAGCTCACAGGCCAAGATTCCCAAAGGAGGTGTCCTTGCCTAGGTCTTCAGGCACTGCAGAAAAACAGCCCTTGCTATCATACTGGTTGACCATTTTCCTCTCCTAAACCACTTCTGGAGAGCAGGGCTCTGACTGCGCATGCAGCTCAGTGCAGATGCAGGACCTGTCAGGCAGAGATCAGCCTAGAACAAGCACTACACCATAGCTGTATGGTTGATGAAAAGCTCAACATGAGCCTGCAGTGTGCACATGCAGCCCAGACAGCAACCGAGTCCTGGGCTGCAGCAAGAGCAGTGTGGGCAGCAGGGCAAGGGAGGGGATTCTGCCTCTTTGCTCTGCTCTCCTCAGGCCCCACCTGGAGTACTGTGTGCAGTTCTGGAGCCCCCAGCACAGGAAGGACATGGAAGTGTTGGAGTGGGTCCAGAGGAGGCCACAAAGATGCTGAGAGGGCTGCAGCAGCTGTGCTGTGAGGACAGGCTGAGAGAGTTGGGGCTCTGCAGGCTGCAGAAGAGAAGGCTTCCAGGAGACCTTAGAGCAGCCTTCCAGGATCTGCAGGGGGCTACAGGAAGGCTGGGGAGGGACTATTGACGAAGTCCTGCAACGACAGGACAAGGGGCAATGGGTTTGAAGTGGCAGAGGGGAGATTGAGACTGGATGTTAGGAGGAAGCTGTTTGCAATGAGGGTGGTGAGACACTGGCACAGGTTGCCCAGGGAGGTTGTGGCTGCTCCCTCCCTGGAGATGTTCAAGGTCAGGTTGGGGGAGGCCTTGAGTGAGCTGTACTAGTGGGAGGTGTCCCTGCCTATGGCAGGGGGTTGGAACTAGATGATCCTTGAGGTCCCTTCCAACCTTACCATTCTATGATTCATTCTATGGTAACACTACACACTTACAATTTAGCAGAAGAAGAATCTTTAATACTAGACTGAGTAGCTCTCCAGAAGCAAGATGATCTCCTTAGTCACTGAAAATAGTAAATGATAGTTCCAAAGGTGTGATATTCAGTTTAATTAATGATTGCATTTACATTGCTTCATCCCTTCAATATGATGCAACAATAGTTGCAGTTTAATAGACCCTGCAATTGCAAGATGATCCCTCTGCCATTTAACAACCCCCTTGCTACAGCTTAATAAATCTCTTTTTGCTCTTTGGTGGTTCTCATTAAAATGCTTTGGAAGGTACCACCGTTCGCCTACGAGCTGATGTTCACAGGACCTGACTGCACACAATTCCAATTAAAACTTTCTTTACCCAGCTCTGAAAATCCAACACCAGGAAGGCAATTACAGGTTTCCAGGCCTTCCTCACCTATGGGGTAACGTGCGAAATAAGCAGGGTTGTGTACGGTGTCACTTCGGAGACGGGAATCACGTGTCAAAACGCCAGCCTAAGAACCTCAGCTCATCTCATCAGCACGGAGAAGGGTAGCCCATCACTCTCATCCACTGCACTGCCATCACTTGCCAGAATTTACATACACAGCCATCTGTTGCCAGACTAGGCAACGGCAGAGTGACTTTCCAGACTGCCAAATGCCTGCCCTTGTTCAGAACTTCCTTGGTTTTTCAATGTTTACTCTCCTTACTACAAAACAAAATACAGCACTGCATATTATAAAGTATCCTTCATTCATAATCCATGGACTATGAGCCCTCTCACAAAACTGCCACAAGTTTCAGCACTCAGCAATACAGAAGCACAGGACTAGCTGACTGAGAAGTAGCATGCTGCTGCAGTCTGCTCCACAGCTGTCTCTCAGGTCATATTTCTTGGGTAAGGACAGAGAACCGAACCCCAACTTACATCCGAAGTACTGCAAAACTTCCAATACAAGTAGAGCTCCAACAGGACCTGAGTTGGAAACACCCCTAAGCTGCTGAGGGCCTAGGACTACACATACTTCAGACATGAAAGACTTGTGGTCATCACAACTGGAAATAAATGTGAAGTTACAGGCCATGCTGTGACACAGCCCCAAGAGTACAGAGATTCACAGATTACTTTGGGTTGAAAGAAACTCTCAAAGGTCACCTTGTCCAACCTCCCTGCAGTCAGTAGGGACACCCTTAGAACCACTGCGTATCAAAACACTCAAGTAACCTTGACATAAAAAGTAACTACACAATAGCACAAAAAAAAAAAAAAAAGAAAAATTTAATATAAATATCATAAGGCAAACCACTTATTTTTACATCCATATCACAGAAGTACAACTTTTGTGTACGTTGAGGATTTCCTGTCTTCGGCACGTACCAGAAAAACGATGACATTTTCCAGAGTCTCCTTCAACACAAAGATAAACACTAGAGCATCAGGGTTCTTTCACTGTAAAGCTTGACTGTAAAGCTCAAGGTTTCTCCAATGCATCCCTGTTTGGATACCTATTTTACTTCTTTTAGGATGAAGTACCAATTCCAACATGGGAAAAATGCAGTGCAGCTAGTGCAATCAATTCTCTGCCAACCATGTTCTCCAGCCTTCTGCAAAACCTTCCAACCCACCAGCAATTCAGTAAAGGATCAGCATAGGTATCACAGTATCACCAGGGTTGGAAGAGATCTCAAAGCTCATCAAGTCCAACCCAATACCACAGCCCTCAAGACCAGACCATGGCACCAAGTGCCACGTCCAAACCCACCTTGAACACCTCCAGGGACGCTGACTCCACCACCTCCCTGGGCAGCCCATTCCAGCAGGCAATGACTCTCTCGGGCAACAACTTTCACCTCCCCTCCAGCCTAAACTTCCTCTGGCACAGCTTCAGACTGTGTCCCCTTGTTCTGCTGCTGCTGCTTGCCTGAGAGAAGAAGGTAACCTCCTGGCTACCACCACCTTTCAGGTAGTTGTAAGACAGCAAGAAGGTCTCCCCTGAGCCTCCTCTTCTCCAGGCTAACCAATCCCTGCTCCCTCATGCTCTCCTCATAGGGTTTGTGCTGGAGGCCTCTCCCCAGCCTCACTGCCCTTCTCTGGACACGCTCAAGCAATGAAAAGGTCCTTCTTCAATTGAGGGGCCCAGAACTGGACACAGTGCTCAAGGTGTGGCCTAAGCTGTGCAGTATCCTGGGGGAGAATGAGTTCCCTGCTCCTGCTGGTCACACTACTGCTGATGCAGGCCAGGATGTCATTGGCCTTCTTGGCCACCTGGGCACACTGCTGGCTCATGTTCAGGCAGGTGTCAGTCAGCACCCCCAGATCCCTTTCTGTTTGGTTGCTCTCCAGCCACTCCCACCCCAGCCTGTAGCTCTGCATGGGGTTGTTGTGGCCAAAGTGCAGCACCCAGCACTTAGATTTATTGAATGCCATCCCCTTGGACTCTGCCCATCTGTACAGGCAGTAATGATGGTAGATGAATGAGGTACAAGAGCATGAATATTAGAGACAAGTGTGTGGATTTAGCAACAAATAATAAAGAACTGTTTTTATTGAGTCACTAGGAAGCAATGATGATGGGTCAAACTGTACCTGAGGATTTCAGCGAGCTTAACGCCCAAGAGAACCTAGCTCTAAATCAGTAACATCAACTGTTGCAATCCCACAATTTCCATCAGATCCTTGATCAAATGGCCAAACCTGAGGTAAACCCCATAGAAGCCAGGGAAAGCCAGATCTTGTGCTACCATCAGACAGAAAAGATGTTTGCTGTAAGGATCCCCTTTCCTCCTCACTTCTCAGGTTTCCATCCTCACTTGGTTATCTAAGCAGGTATGATCAAACACCTGCTACCTGGTGCCTTCTGACTGCCAGAGCTCCTCCTGGACCCTGGGACTGTCCTCAACCTTTCTCCTTCACCAAGGCTCCTTCCAACCACTGCCTTCTGCACACTTCACCTCTAGAAGCCTCTATGAATTCTTCTTGCACAGCAGTTGCTCTTCTTCATCTCTATTCGCTTCACACTGCAGATCTCTTTAGGGTACTGCTGGCAGATACACCTATTGTCCTACCCATGCTATAGCTCTGCACATCAACAGGTGACTCTGCCTCTCTGTTCTGGTTAGACCTCATCTGGAGTACTGTGTTCAGATATGGGATCTCCAAAACAAGATGGACATGGACCTGCTGAAGCAAGACCAGAGGAAGGCCACCAAGATGATCACAGGGCTGGAGAACCTCTTCTATGAGAACAGGTTGAAAGAATTGGAGCTGTTCAGCCTGGAGAAGAGTAGGCTCCAGGAAGACTTTAGAGCTGCATTTCAATATCTGAAGGGGACCTACAAGAAGGCTAGGGAAGGACTTGAAGTGATAGGACAATGGTTTGAAACTGCACCAGGGTACACTTAGGTAAAGGACCTTGGGGTCTGGGTTGATGAAAAGCTCAACATGAGCCTGCAGTGTGCACATGCAGCCCAGACAGCAACCGAGTCCTGGGCTGCAGCAAGAGCAGTGTGGGCAGCAGGGCAAGGGAGGGGATTCTGCCCCTTTGCTCTGCTCTCCTCAGACCCCACCTGGAGTCCTGTGTGCAGTTCTGGAACCCTCAGCACAGGAAGGACATGGAAGTGTTGGAGTGGGTCCAGAAGAGGACCACGAAGATGATCAGAAGGCTGCAGCAGCTCTGCTATGAGGACAGGCTGAGAGAGTTGGGGCTCTGCAGCCTGGAGAAGAGAAGGCTTCAAGAAGACCTTAGAGTAGCCTTCCAGGATCTGAAGGGGGCTACAGGAAGGCTGGGGAGGGACTATTGACAAGGTCTTGCAACGACAGGACAAGGGACAATGGGTTTGAAGTGGCAGAGGGCAGATTTAGACTGGATGTCAGGAGGAAGTTGTTTGCAGTGAGGGTGGTGAGACACTGGCACAGGTTGCCCAGGGAGGTTGTGGCTGGTCCCTCCCTGGAGGTGTTGAAGGCCAGGTTGGAGAAGGCCTTGAGTGAGCTGTGCTAGTGGGAGGGGTCCCTGCCTATGGCAGGGGGTTGGAACTAGATGCAAGGATCATCTTGCAACCTTACCATTCTATGATTCTGTAAGGAAGAAGTTCCTTACAATTAGAGTGCTGAAACAGTGGAAAAGGTTGCCCAGGGATGTGGTTGAGGCCCCATCCCCCCAGACATTGAAAATCAGAGTCAATGCATCCCTGGGTTGCCTGATGTAGTTGAAGGTCTCCCTGCTGACTGCGGGGGAGTTGGACAAGATGACCTTTGAGGATCCCTTCCAACCCAAAGCAGTCTGTGAATACTTTCTGTTCCTCTTTTGTTGCTTGAGGCCTGACTGCTGCTCTGTTAGCCAGATGATCCAATCCTTTCTGGCTTCCACTGTGTTTGTAGACAGTGTAATTTGGCTACTGCAAAGGAAGAAACCCTCTAAGTTCTTGGACAATATTAATGATGTTTCCTTCCTTCACTCTAATAACAAAGCAGCTGCAGTACATGGGAAACTTCTGGAGTTGCAGGAACAGATGGGGAAGTATCTTCATCTGATGAGTACAGTGCAAGCATTCTATCTCCACACCATCCCTGTCCTCAGCAAATCCAGATCAAGGAACACAATCTCTGATCCTAACACCAAAGCAGAACTTCAAGCCAGCAGCTCAAATCAGCCAACTCAAAACAATTCCTAGCCAGTGCTAAGTTATTATTAGAAAAACAGATTACAAAAAAGAGCCAACACCTCATTCACACAGAGTCCTAAAGCTCACTCCAACTCAGCACAGGCTAGTATTACCATGCAGGAATTTCCTCCATCAACACAGAAAGAAGTCCCACAGTGGTGATACTTTGGCACCTGCAGGTTTCTCCACTGACAGTGTAAACCACAGTCTCCAAAGATATTCCCACTCAGAAGTACGACCACAACCAGACTGCACATGCAAGGGTTTCACTGTGTTTAATTCTACCCAGAGAAGTTCACACAGTACTGTAATTTAAAAGTGAATAGGTAAAATGCAGTGTACAAGTGAAAGTCAAATCCTGGATGGGTGCAGGACAGGACATACTGGAAATTAGTTTTATATAAAGCTAAGAAAGTAACTCAGCCCGAAACAAACATTTCAGCGAGTGCCTGAGCTTAGCCATCCAAAGCCCAAGTACTCCCTTCTTGGCAGTTGTACCTAAACCAGTGAGAAAGCCTCAAGTTCCAGACTGGCATCTCATCAGTGGTCAGCATGCACTAGTCAGCAGCAGGAGTAAGAGCCGTGTGCCACGAAGAGCTCCAGCACTGAACCTTCAGGGCAGCCTCTGCCCAGGTTCTAACAAAACCAGCCAGGACCCTGAAGATCTCCCTCATTCAGCAAAGTCTCACAGCACAAACGTTATCTTCTGGTGTTGTTCCATGCAACATGCAAACACCATTTTGCATAAGCTTGGGACAACAAACCTGCCCTGAATGTGAGGTGTTTGTTTTGAAATGCTGCCAGGCAGGTTGGCCTTACCAGCACAGAAGGATCACAACGCAATGGGACTGTGCAGCCAACACAACGGTGGTAGTAGCTAACTCAAAATACACTCAGGAGTGTTCAGAATAGTCACCTCCAGAGAAATCCTGCTCACAGCCCACTTGGCCCCACACAGCACCAACAGGTAACCTTGCTCAACACCACTGGAAACACAAGACAGAACCAACCCTCTTAGAAGCACAGTCCATGGAAACACCAGGGTTAACTTATCACTTTTTTCAAAAGAAACCACCCAAAACCAAACAAACAGAACTAGAATTGACTTTCAATCAATGAACACCAAATAAAACCGTTGCCGTTTACACAGGCTGAAACCTGTCCCCATCTCTGAACAGCAGCATTCAAAAGTACTGGTATTCACAAGCAGGTGAGACTTCTTTGTCATCTGAACTCTTTACCTTTTCAGCACTTAGGAGATTAGATTCATCAGTAATTTAAAACACTGCACACAGCCATAGGCACCTTTTTCAGCAGCAAACCACTAGAAAGAATACTGAGAGGCTATTATGAAGGCAAATCGCCATCCTTCCCTTGAATGGGAAATTGGTGACTGTTCCACAATAGTTAGAAAGGACCTTTGGACTGAAGGAGAAAGAGTCAGAGCACTGCAAATTCATTTCTAACTCATGTTTTTTGAAGAAATTGTATAGCTTCAGCTAAGAGCAAAGCAAGAAATGGCTGGGCTTTGAAAAGGTTATGCCACAACCTTTCCCTACTAAGTATAATAGAGCTTATTTTTAGATGAGTCTCTTTTGCATTACAAAAAGATGGGCAGCTATTCCATGTTGTTCTTGTTTCACCAGAGAAGTATAAAACATTTGCAGAGTTTTGACTTTATCCCAAACCCCTAATTAGGATCTGCCTTGCCTGAACAGAAAATTCATCAGAAGCCTTTCTGGTAAAAGATCTATCAAGAGAAATTGCACTGGGGTAATAAGTGAAAGCACTGCCACTTCAGCAATTGAGCAAATTTGCCATCACCCATGAAGGACGCAGTGGCCCATTCAACAGAAAGACATTTTTTATATTCAGGAAACAGCACGCAACTCTTCAATTTCCAGGTCTGGTTTTGAAGTCTGTTTCTGAAGCCTCTCACGGAAAAAAAAAAAAAAAAAAAAAAAAAAGAGTTGATAACATCTGATGACAGCTTTGCAGGAATAAGAAATGTTTTACTTCTCCACCTGCCCCAGTCACATTTTCAGTTCTCACACAACTGCACATTCCCCAAAACAGGATTAACTTTCATTACAGGTTTCTAAACAAGCTTTGCACAGACCCACTTTCAGCAAGAAAGACAGCAAGCAAAAACCAGATTTCTTTTAATCCATATCCAAGAACTAGGGAGTTACTGCACTTAGAAACAAAAGTCGCAGTGGTCAGAGTTGGTCTCTTCACCCCACAGACTGGGAAGCTCAACAGTCAAATATGTCCATTTTCACTCCCCAACTTCTTGCGCTACATCCTAAAATTTATATCGCTTGTACTCCCACAACCTTCCCTGAAATCAAGCCATGCATGTTGCACTGATCAAGGCGCCAGCTGGCTTTAGCTCTTCTAAGCACACTTCCAAATTATTTCAGGCAAGGAGCTGGTCTTTGTCACGTTACAATACAGCACTACTGGGACCACAGTGGTTGCTGCAGACATCACCTGCAATGACGCCTTCAGATATGTATCAGAAGCAAAAGTCCTCCCATGCCAAATATTGCCCTAAGGTTACTGCATCTCATGCTCTGCAAAACACAAGCTGAGAGCAAGAGAATCTTGCAAATGCAAAGCAAGGGCAAAATAATGCTGCACCATCATCTTGAAGCTCAAGGTACTCAGAAACAAACAAGACAGAGAGACGTGAACTGCACAGCCCCTCTGCTAATCTCGGTGAAGTTCAGTACCAAACTCTTTGATGGAATGCTGCTATGGAATGTTGATTTCAAACAGCTATTAGCAGCAGAAGGCTCTCCATCTAAAATAAAGGCCAAAGTTAACTATTTCATCATTGTTCATTTTTGTATGTGAAGGAAAAAAATGAGAAAGCTGGTGAAGCATCATGGAGTAGGGAAGAAAAGGCAGGAGGAGGAAGAGCGAAACTGAAAGTAGAAAAATGTGGAGGATGGAGGAGTCAGCATCAACCCCAAGCACAGTGACATTTCCCCAGAGTAACACCAACAGTAAAATCCTTAATATTAACTACAAGTTAAACTACAATGAACAGTTAACTGCAAGATGCTCTTCTTCCCTTGGACTCGGTGCAAAAATCTCACTGCCTCCAGGTCTTCTGCCCCAAACTGTTACATAGTTTTACTTTTATCCTCTGATGCACAGCGAGAAGTGGAGTTTGACCTCTCTGTGTTGTAAAGCGCCACACCAAAGAGGCCTGAGAAAATAGTTGAGAACTTTTTCCCATAACCTGCATCACCAGTATTATTTAACAGTGTCCCAAGACCTCCAAGACATGGGCCCTGAAAACACTCTAGGAAACTACAAAAAGCATCAGGTGTGGGTGTAAAGGAACACAAATGCAACAGGATGGGCTAATCAATGCCATATACAGACTGCCTACAACTGCTGACAGGCACAGCTTTTGGTAATTCCATCACTGCTACAGGAAAACTGAAAGAAAACATGAAACACATTACAGGCCATTGGAATCTTGTTGTGCTTTCTCTTAAGAATGAGCCAGAAGCATCTAGAGTTCCGGACAGGTGTTTCCTCATGACTTCGGAAATGATGGAAAAGTGTCCTGACATAGCCTCATTTCCACTCCTTTGAGCAAGACAAACTAGATAAGAAAAGCCGATCCAGATTCAGAACCAATCCTCGCTCAACACTGAACGTACTTTGAGATGTTTGTGTTCAATTTTCAGGCTCATTACTCTGTGCCAGAACAAACCAATTCACCACATGTTCCTTCTCAGACATCCACCTGGGCGTAAGGACTACGAAAATAAGACTCTACACTTAAGGATAAGCCTGAGAACATTTTGAAGAGTACTTAATTTACTTAATTCTTAACAACACTACTTCCTTACACAGTACATTTCTCAGAGTCGTGACCTTACCTCCTCACATGTTTATACAGCACCTGACACAGCACAAGCCTTATCTCAATTGGTGTCTCCTTACATTTAACAGATCCTGTTGTTCCCATAACGGGCCAAACTCTGGTAACAAAATTAGGGAGAGAACACTCACAGCCCAGCAGCAGCGTTGAGCTCCAGCAGGTCGTGATGGTGTCTGACAAAATCCATCACCCTGTTCTGACCTGGAAATCACTTTGCATTTACACGATCTGACCGAGTGCATGGAAACAATTGCGGCAAGGGCACAGCAGCCTGCTCAAAGCAGCCTGAAGTGGCATTCAACAGGTTCCTACCTAGGATTTCTTTCACAGCCAGCTTAAATAAGCTCCTAGTTAACTGCAGCAGTCTTCTCCCCCTTCTATTCAGAAAGCTTTTAGTTCACCTTCCTTCGATCACCACATTTTGGGAAATATGACTACACCAAAGAAAGAGAGGACAGATGTTTTACACATATACGGGCAATTCAAACGTTAACAGAAAAGAATTCCCACGGAAGATTAGTAGTTGACTTGAAGCACATTTTCAAGCTATAATCAACCAAACCAAACCAGGTGAATGCGACCTGGAATGAAACATGTATTTTCTGGGGTGCCTCTGGGTTCTCCCGAAGAAAACCAATCTGACAAAACAAGTGATTCACATCTCGGGATGATGAGGCTGAGTGTAGGGAGCAACTCACATTACTGGCTTACAGCTCAACAAAGGAAGCACTGCATTCTGAGAGAGAATAAAGAAACGTTGCCAGCTCCTTATCGACGAATTCCGCAGAAGACCACGAACGTTAAAAACAGAAAACCAAACGCCGAGCACCAAACCCCTGTCACCTCAGAGGTCTGTTGGGGGTAACACCACCCCTTCAACGCGTGGCTCTGCGCAGGGCCAACAACTGGGCACAGCTCCTTCCTGCACGCCCCGCGGGGTGGCAGCGCTGGCCGCAGCGGTCCAGAGCCCGTCCGGGCGTCAGGCCGCGTTTCGGGAGCAAACGTACCGCGGGCTCGGCGCGCCTGGTCGCCCGCTCCCCTCAGGGCCGGCTAATCATTGACGGCAAAGGCTGCTACCCGACGGCCCTCTGCCGCTCAGCGCAGCCCGCTCTCGGCTCCGGCGGTGCCCGGGTGCTGGCGGAGCGGCGGCAGAGGACGAGCCGCTGCAAGTGGCTCCCGGGTGCTGCCAGAGAGGGTCCCAGAGTACGCCGGGTGGGGCTCGAGGGGCCGGGGCCGGTCCCGGCTGCAGTCCCCGCGCCGCCAGAAGGGGCCTGCCCGTCTCCAGGTCTCGGCGCTGGGACCGAAATCGTTAGAGCAGCGGGTGGGGTGCCGCGGGCTCCGCAGCAACCGGCCCCTCTCAACAGGAAACTCCTGGCCGGGCCCGGGACAGAGCGGTGGCTTACCTGGCGGGACGCTGCGAGGTCGGGACACCGAGGCGGTAGCAGCGGCGGCCAGGGGGAGGCTGCTGGCGGCGGGACGCGGCGGAGGCCGGGTGAAGGCGGCGGCCCGGGACGCAGCGGAGGCCGGGCGGCGGCCGGGAGGAGGAGACTGGCTCAGCGTCGCGGCTGTGGTACCGCCGCCCCTCGCGGGGACACGCCTCGCGCCCCGCCCTAGACCCGCCCCCGGCAACGGGCGCAGGGCGGCCCGGCCCGGCGCGAGGGAGCCGCTTGAGGCGCGGCTCCGGCGGCCAACGGGTGCGCTGTGCACCCTGGCGCCGGCGGCGAAGGGCGCGGTGAGCCGGACAGCAGTGCCCCGGTGCCGCAGCGCCCCGGTGCCGCAGCGGCTTTCTGTTGCGTGCCTGTCCCTCCGCCCGCCGTGAGGCGCGAAGACGCCAGGAGCCTGTCGTCGAGACCTTCTAGAACTTACCGCCGAGCAAAAAAAGCCGGCTGCATAAACCATTGAAGCTCCTCGTCTGTGAACGCCAGCTGCAGCTAAACCACCAGGATGTGGAAGCCTAGAACAAGCTTTTCAGTAATCAATGTTTTCATATAAATCTCTCCTAGGAGCTGTAAAGAAAATAGATGATTTGGGCTGTTATGGGGGACTGGACAAGATGACCTTCGAGGGTCCCTGCCGACCTAATGCATTCTATGATCCTGTGTTGTTAAACCTAAAGGAGCAGTAAGTAGCTATCTGCTTAACTTTAGACACTGGAATGTGGAGGTACTTGGAACTATAAAAACCAGACCAAATTTTCCATAAACAACTGTAGTCAGGATTTACTGTCAGCACTGGTGTCTTACAGCATCAGCAGCGCTTCCCTTAACCCAAATACCTGCCAGTTCTCATGTTTATTAGCAACCTAAGCTAGAAGAACTGGCAAACCAGCATTTCCTCTCAAGAACATCACATACTTCTTCCTGTCAACACGAAGGAGACTTCTGGATCATAATACACCTCGACTCAAATTCCAGCAGAAAGCTAACTTCTTACACCTTCAAACACAGCTCAGAGGCAGAACTCTGTCATTATTTTCAACCAAGGATTCCCAAACTGCAACGTGGAAAATAAGTCAGAGCGAGATGTATAACAAATACATACATGAAGATGCTCAGAGGGCTGCAGCAGCTCTGCTGTGAGGACAGACTGAGAGAGTTGGGGCTCTGCAGCCTGGAGAAGAGGAGGCTTCCAGGAGACCTTAGAGTAGCCTTCCAGGATCTGAAGGGGGCTCCAGGAAGGCTGGGGAGGGACTATTGACAAGGTCTTGCAATGCCAGGACAAGGGGCAATGGGTTTGAAGTGGCAGAGGGGAGATTTAGACTGGATGTTAGGAGGAAGTTGTTTGCAGTGAGGGTGGTGAGACACTGTCACAGGTTGCCCAGGGAGGTTGTGGCTGCTCCCTCCCTGGAGGTGTTGAAGGCCAGATTGGAGGAGGCCTTGAGTGAGCTGTGCTAGTGGGAAGTGTCCCTGCCTATGGCAGGGGGTTGGAACTAGATGATCCTTGAGGTCCCTTCCAACCTTACCATTCTATGATTCTGTAGCCAACCCACCCTCCAAACCAGGCAGAGTTGACAGGCAGGTAGGCTGGCAGAGAACCATCTCACTGCAAGTCCATGCCATTCTCTGTGATGCTGGTGTCTGAGCAAGCCTCAGTGGGTAGCTTCTACTCTGCTCAGTTGCAGTGTCCTCATGGAGTGAGTATCTGTTGAACAGATTCAGCCGCTTGCTGCAGAGA
Source organism: Eubucco bourcierii (assembly GCA_013396675.1). Classification (NCBI taxonomy): domain Eukaryota; kingdom Metazoa; phylum Chordata; class Aves; order Piciformes; family Ramphastidae; genus Eubucco; species Eubucco bourcierii. The sequence goes on from VWZE01013698.1 coordinate 60,771, forward strand.
GCTGGTCATGAATTAGATACTCAGGAGTTATGGCGAGGCCATGGGTTCAGAATCCACATTGTATTTGGAATTGTGTCTTCAAAACTACTCACATCTTCAGTAAATGTTGGTGTATTTTAAACAACAGAGCTCGAAATGACCTATCTCATAACTGTGCTCCTAGAGTCCTCTTCAAAATGTTGCTGACACCTCTCTGCACCCTGAGCTGTATGCATTTTTCCTGGGAGTTTTGGAGAGCATTCTGAAGCTAGAGAGAAGGGTGCATTATATTCATTAAACAAGGGTGCTGCTGACCTTTCAGCACAAGAGAATAGATGTGAATCACAGATCTGAGACTCATCTAAAGGGGCACTGTGGAAACATATGGGATGAAGAGCTCCAAAGGCTTTACAAATTGTATCTGGACGGGAGAGAGCAGAAAGAAAGAACGTGGGAAAAAGAAGAATGAAAAAAAAAAAAAAAAAGGATCCTGCTGTTTAGCTCATGCATAAACTGTATGTGCTTGGCCAAAGGTCACTCCTTTTATTTTCTCATTAATTTCAATGACAGTAGATGATGTATGAAGAGCAATCCAAAAATAAGGACCACCACAAATAGCTTAGTTTTTTTGTGTGACAGTGCAGCAGGAAGAAAAAACCTGAGCTGAAGCTTCATTCCCTGTCTTTAGACTTTTGAAAAAAGCAGTTAATTAATGTGACCTGTAAGTTTATTTAGAAAAGTTAAACATAAACTTTTTGTGTATTTTCCAATAAAGTTTGTCCTGTGTACTCTGAAATTAATTCCTGAGCTGTGATTTTTCCTTCCACCACTATTGGTGAGGAATGGAGAGTTTTGAGGGTGTGCTGCCCAGGTACTAAACACAAGTGAGGGAAACACTAAATACTACGCTGAATTGTAAACAGATAGAGAAGGAATGACAGCTTTGGGAAGCCTGCAGGTGCATGCAAAAGCTGGCACAAGGAACTGAAAGTAGAGGCCATGATGGGAGCACAGAAGGGATGATGAATATTCTGCATGAGAATCATGAATGGCTGCTTTAAACCTTCAGGAAACAGAAGCCCTTCCTACAGAGACTGGTGCAACGTCTGCTGGCTTTCTTCTGGGGAATAAAGGGCCAATATTTAGAAGCTGATCTCCAGATAAGGTCCCACAGATTCTACATCAGTGTTGGAAGAGTCTTAGCACTGTTTCACCAGCTTTTTAATTTCTCTGGCAAACGTGGAACTCTGCATTAACATGCAGTATATTTGGCTGTTGGCTGGGCCTACCCCTTTGAAAAGAGGACACCAGCTGCCCTGAGCTTAGTTCTCCTCTGTTTATGCCAAATAACACTATTAGCCTTACCATCAACACACGCTGCAGTGTTCAGTTCCTCTGTCACAGTTATCCATTGATAAAGGTGAAATGCTATTCAGCAGCAATTAAATACCCCAGCTGGAACCTTTGGGCTACACTGGAAATGAGAAGGCCTGGTCAGAGCAGAATTTTGCATTAAATCCTCAGTTTGTGGTATTTCCTATACAACTGTGGTCATATTTCCCATGTGATCACAGACAACTTGTCTGGGCCTCGCTTTCCCATCTGCAAAAGAAGGAAGGAATTTCCAAGCCTAGGTGTACATGACAAAGGTTATGAGATGCTCCAACTGTAATTGTACAATGCAGTAACTTCGTCAGTGAAGCTGCTGCAAAGATTTTTTTCTCTCTTGCAGCCTTCCTGGCTCCATCCTGGCACTGTTATCTGTTTTTCTGCTCAGTGTGTGAAACTTCCCTGCAGACCAGATGTCAACAACCTGGGCCTGAGTAAGGCATTTGGCTCTGTCCCACATGACATCCTGGGCACCAAACTGGAAAAACATGGACTGGATGGGTGGAGCACTGCTGGGTAAGGAATTGGCTGGATGGTGGCACACAGAGAGTGGTGATCAAGGGCACAATGTCCACCTGGAGACCAGTGCCAAGTGGTGTCCCTCAGGGGTCAGTGCTGGCACCAGTGCTGTTTGACATCTCTGTCAGTGCCATGGACAGAGGAATCAGTGCAGTCTCAGCAAGTGTGCAGATGGCACCAAGCTGTGTGGCACAGTCAACTTGCTAGAGGGCAGGGATCCATCCAGAGGGACCTGGACAGGCTGCAGAGCTGTGCCCAGGTCAACCTCAGGACATTCAACAAGGCCAAGTGTAAGGTCCTGCACCTGGGTAGGCACAAT
>VWZE01013698.1:72746-84670 GCA_013396675.1 Eubucco bourcierii
GGAAGGCTGGGGAGGGACTATTGACAAGGGCTTGCAACAACAGGACAAGGGGAATGGGTTTGAAGTGGTAGAGGGGAGATTTAGACTGGATGTTAGGAGGAAGTTGTTTGCAGTGAGGGTGGTGAGACACTGGCACAGGTTGCCCAGGGAGGTTGTGGCTGCTCCCTCCCTGGAGGTGTTGAAGGCCAGGCTGGAGGAGGCCTTGAGTGATCTGTACTAGTGGGAGGTGTCCCTGCCTATGGCAGGGGGGTGGAACTGGATGATCCTTGAGGTCCCTTCCAACCTTACCATTCTATGATTCTATGATTCTATGATCAGCAGCTTGTTGCTGCTGCCTACAGGACACTGACACTGTATGTCTGACAAGAAAGCACATGGTACAATGAAATGACAGTAGGTTCATCAGGAAAGTGCTTGAAACTGTAAGTGGAGTACACCAAAGGAGTAGTCAGGACCATGTAACATGCCAGCCAGCATTATACTTCTGGTCTGCGCATCCAACAGGTTCCCGTCACTAACATGACAGGTGCTGCAGGACGTGGCTGCTAGGGCATCAGAGTTGCAGCTTCTGATTTACCCTGACACTTTGCACACAGTTCATGCCTATGGAGTAAAAAGCAGTGGAAGAATGCTACAGATCAACAACAGAAAGTGTACAACCAGCAGCACGTTCATTCAAGCTCTATCTGGCTGCTCACAGGTCAGATAAGGAGTCCCTCTCACATAAATAAATTCCTACACCAATCCCATTCAGCAAACCTGCACAAATAAAACTACTGATCTAAGTTCTCCCACTGTTCTTGGGTAGAAACATCTAGAGGAGGTAGAGAAGTCAGGGGAACAAGGCTCAGTGTAACAGAACTGTGGTACAAACAGGCTGAAAAACAACTGGAAGGGAGGGATGAGAAGACGGGATGCAGAGGAAGCAAAATGCAGTGCATCTTACTGTGCTGGGAGAAGAGGTTTGGTATGTGTGAAGACCATGAAAGATCCAGAGGATTATCTCCACAGAACACTGTAGTTTTCCTTATATAGGCCTTGGAGGACACAGTTTCCTGAAAAACGTGTACCCTCTTGTAAAACTTGTCATATCACTGAGTTCATACTTTTATAGAATCATAGAATCACAGAATGGTAAGGTTGGAAGGGACCTCAAGGATCATTTAGTTCCCAACCCCCTGCCGTAGGCAGGGACACCTCCCACTAGCACAGTTCACTCAAGGCCTCATCCAACCTGGCCTTCAACACCTCCAGAGAGGGAGCAGCCACAGCCTCCCTGGGCAACCTGTGCCAGTGTCTCACCACCCTCACTGCAAACAACTTCCTCCTAACATCCAGTCTAAATCTCCCCTCTGACACTTCAAACCCATTGCCCCTTGTCCTGGCATTCCCAGACCTTGTCAATAGTCCCTCCCCAGCCTTCCTGTAGCCCCCTTCAGATCCTGGAAGGCTACTCTAAGGTCTCCTGGAAGCCTTCTCTTCTCCAGGCTGCAGAGCCCCAACTCTCTCAGCCTGTCCTCACAGCAGAGCTGCTGCAGCCCTCTGAGTATCTTGGTGGCCTCCTCTGGACCCACTCCAACACTTCCATGTCCTTCCTGTGCTGGGGGCTCCAGAACTGCACACAGGACTCCAGGTGGGGTCTGACAAGAGCAGAATGGTTTGAGTTGGAAGGGGACTTGAAGATTGTCTAATTCCAACCCCTTGCTGTGGCAGGAACACCTTCCACCAGACCACCTTGCTCAAGGCCTCATCCAACCTGGCCTTGGACACCTCCAAGGAGAGGGCATCCAATGCTTACCTTGTTGAGCTACCCACAAAATAACAAAATACTTAGTTGTTCCTCCCATTATGTGACAAACATGATAGAAGCTGTGCTTTGCCTACAGCAAAGTAAGAGTTTATTTGCACACATGAACAGAGGCAAAGAAAGCAGAAAGGTGATAGTAGTAGGCTGCAGGCTGCAACAGTTAGGCTATTTGATTCCCAGCTTTAAATAAACCCTTTGAAGTAAAACAAGGGGGTTTGTGTTTTAAAAAGCTGCTTTTTCAGTATGCAGCATTGTTTGTTATTGCAAAAATTACTCCACTTGAACTCTAACCTGAAAAAGCAGCAGAAAAATCATGTGCAACCCCCCATCATACACACTCCCTTAGCTCCCATGCCACATCTAACACTTAGCAGCTGCAGGAGTGGTGTTAAAGTCACAGCTGACACTGTCTTGCAGGCACAGTTCAGATCACCTTGATCCCTACAGACTATGAGATGGATGGTACAGCTTCACAATTGAAAAGCCAGAATTAACTACTAAAAAAAAAAAGAGTAAGGTACCATCTTTGTGAACTTGTCATAAAGATCTTCAAGAGCCACAGAAGAAAATACACCAACAAAGAAATGCTGTTGCTGCTGAGCTGAGTTTCAAAGCACTCTCCTCTGTCTCCTGCACCTCGTGAACTTAGACTGTAAAGATCAAGCAGAAGTGGAAGTCACTTTCCTAAGGGGGAGGAAGGTTGTCGACTCTGGCCATTATATCCACATAATCTTGTTTTGTTAAAAATGGGAAGTTGAAAAAGAGGAGGAATGCCCAAAGGAGCTCCCAAAATGGTGGGTCATGTCCACAGAGAAAAATGGGAGAACCTCATTGTTACTTTCTGCTGTATTTATCAGTATTTAAAGCATTCATCCTTGCCACTTAGGAGATCTGCAGGGCTTTGTAGATTTGACAGCACTTGAATCTGCATTCCAATTCTCTGAGCCCTACCTTCCCCACGAGAAATAAAAGGTCCATGTCTACCATAGACATCAATGGATGATGAAGTGGACCTCACCAAATGCCTGCTGGGTGTTTGTGTTTCTGTGGGTAACACCTGTAATCTCAAGATTGTGAACTGGACTACGTGCAGTATCAACCCTCAGGTCCCAGAAGCATTGAGCTGTAATGAAACAGGCCAGGAAACAGTTCTTAACTTCAACTAAATGATGTAAAGGAACAGCTGCATTTCCAGAAACAAAGCCCCAAACAACGAATGGTGATGAGGAAAAGGCAAGGCTAGAGGGCTGCAGCAGCTCTGCTATGAGGACAGACTACAAGTGTTGGGGCTGTGCAGCCTGGAAAGAGAAGGCTTCCAGGAGACCTTAAGAGTAGCCTTCCAGGATCTGAAGGGGGCTCCAGGAAGGCTGGGGAGGGACTATTGACAAGGTCTTGCAATGCCAGGACAAGGGGCAATGGGTTTGAAGTGGCAGAGGGGAGATTTAGACTGGATGTTAGGAGGAAGTTGTTTGCAGTGAGGGTGGTGAGACATTGGCACAGGTTGCCCAGGGAGGTTGTGGCTTCTCCCTCCCTGGAGGTGTTCAAGGCCAGGTTGGAGGAGGCCTTGAGTGAGCTGTGCTAGTGGGAGGTGTCCCTGCCTATGGCAGGGGGTTGGAACTAGATGATCCTTGAGGTCCCTTCCAACCTTCCCACTCTATGATTCTATGATTACTCCTCTCTGAAGCTGAGCAACTCTCTCGTTTTGCTCAGTGCTGCTGCATGCTGTGTGTCTCTGCCACACTTCTAAGTTTTCTCTCCAGGTGAGAGACACTCCAGCCTCTGGTTCTGCTTAGAACTAGTTGGTCTAGTTGGAACTAGATGATGCTTGAGGTCCCTTCCAACCTTACCATTCTATGATTCTATAGACATATTTCTTCTAAAATGGCTATATGAAGGGAGCAAACACCAGACTCAGAATAAAATCTAAGGTACACTAACAAAAGAAGAAAACCTAAAGGTACAGTAAAAGGCAGTTCTGGTACTTGTTCCAGGGATACCAGCAATTTGCTACAATCCCTTTATCAAAGTGTTCTGATTAACAAGATGGAAAGCTCCACTGGTCAGGTAAGGTGAAATGCTGGCAGTTAGTCAAATAGGGGTTCAGGGATATATCATTTGTCATGCTCAGCATTCATTGCTATCACAAAGCTGCTGTGAGATCAAAATCCTGATTGCAATCCATCAAACTAATAACCATGGCGAGTCAAATGGCTGAGCAACTGTGATGACACAGCTGCCTGCGGGGACGCTGCTAGGAATTCATACGTGACGCTGCTACCCACACGTGGAGAGCTTTGGGTGAAGGGAAAAGCAGCCTGGTAATGGCTACCAACCACAATACAGGCATGAGAGCAAAAGGGTTATTAAAAACAAACCAATTCAAGCCACACTGAGTGTTGGTGGAGAAATATTTAGGCCTGCTGCTTGCAATTTCAACAAAAGGCGTGTCTACACATCTCTACACCTGGCATGAGCAGAAAACCTCACTCCTCTTCCCAGTCAGCATCAGGCCAGGGCCGTACTGAGCAATGCTACAGCAGCCTGGCACTTTGGCTTCCGTGAAAACAGGATCAGCCTGACATTGAGCAAGACTGTGACCAAACCCTGCTCAGCTTACTCTGGTAAGCCACCTCAGAGAAACTTTCAGTGTAACTGAAATCCAGCGACAGTATCCCAGCCTCTGATTTCTGCCTCCTATTGCCTTTTTCACTTTGACCTTTCATCTCCTGTCTGTGGAATTCTTGGCTTTAGTGTCCTCCTTTATTTTTGTCATCTGAATATAACAGCTCTTCAGCTTTTTTGTCTCTCTACTGCAGTCTCGGCTACCTTTAATGGGTCCTGCACAAAATTAGTCCTAGTTTGCATTCTAATCAACTTCGGTGACTTATGCCTTTAATTAGGCCTCAGTATTGCTCCAGTCTGCAGGAATGGTGCACCATAAAAAAAGCCCTTGATGTGTCATTGTGGTTTCAGCTTTGAGGGGGAAAAGTCTTTCACAAATGGTATGGATCCAAGCAATATATATGTGATCTCTCACAAACCATTATGGTCCTGTTCCCTCCAGCTGGCACAGCAGACATGTTAATATGTTCTTCTAATTGAAAAAAAGTACAATGGGAGTTGTTATTCTGTGAGGAGCAGGAGTCATAGAATCATAGAATGGTAAGGTTGGAAGGGACCTCAAGGATCATCTAGTTCCAACTCCCCTGCCATAGGCAGGGACACCTCCCACTAGCACAGCTCACTCAAGGCCTCCTCCAATCTGGCCTTCAACTCCTCCAGGGAGAGAGTAGCCACAACCTCCCTGGGCAACCTGTGCCAGTGTCTCACCACCCTCACTGCAAACAACTTCCTCCTAACATCCAGTCTAAATCTCCCCTCTGCCAGTTCAAACCCATTGCCCCTTGTCCTGGCATTACAAGCCCTTGTCAATAGTCCCTCTCCAGCCTTCCCCAGTCTGACAAGGCCTCTACTTGGAAACAGCTTCTGTGGGATTCTCAGCATATTGTAAATTGGTGGATTTGAGTTTCCCCTCTCCAAAGCCACAGCAGGCCTCTGACTACCTTGCACGCGAAGATTTAACAGATTAATTGACCAAATCACACTCACTTCAATAGCCCTTTTGTGTTCCAGATTTGACCCACAGAAGAGCCCTGGAAGTTTAGAGCACAACATAAGTGGTAAGAATTGCTGGGTCACATTCTGAGGTTCAGCATCCATAGTTACTTAATGTTTACTCAGGCAAAATTCCATTAAAGCAGAGTGGTGAATCACAAACCCAGTGAGGACCTCCTAATTTCACCCCTTATTAATCATTTGATGTCTCAACTGAATGTAATGTTCTCTGACATCTTTTTACTCTCACCTGATTAAATACCATCCCAAATAATAGATATTAAACTGTCACTCAAAAAGTGTGTGATTTATTCCTTGCCAACCTGTTCATCTGATAGTTGAATGAACTCAAAGGTTCCTGTGAGGGTTCTTGAAATAATCTTTCACTACAGTTAATATTTTTTTGCCAGATTCTGTTTGTGTTTAACAATAACTGTCAGCAGGGCAAGGGAGGTGATTCTGCCACTTTACTCTGCTCTTGTCAGACCCCACCTGCAGTCCTGTGTGCAGTTCTGGAACCCTCAGCACAGGAAGGACATGGAAGTGTTGGAGCGGGTCCAGAGGAGGGCACAAAGATGCTGAGAGGGCTGCAGCAGCTCTCCTATGAGGACAGGCTGAGAGAGTTGGGGCTCTGCAGCCTGCAGAAGAGAAGGCTATGAGGGGACCTGATAGTAGCCTTCCAGGATCTGAAGGGGGCTACAGGAAGGCTGGGGAAGGATTATTTATGACAGGACAAGGGGCAATGGGTTTGAAGTGGCAGAGGGGAGATTTAGACTGGATGTTAGGAGGAAGTTCTTTACAGTGAGGGTGGTGAGACACTGGCACAGGTTGCCCAGGGAGGTTGTGGCTGCTCCCTCCCTGGAGGTGTTGGAGGCCAGGTTGGAGGAGGCCTTGAGTGAGCTGTGCTAGTGGGAGGTGTCCCTGCCTATGGCAGGGGGTTGGAACTAGACGATCCTCAAGGTCCCTTCCAACCTTACCATTCTGTGATTCTGTGATCTAGCGGAGGATGTCCCTGCTGACTGCAGGGAAGTTGGACTAAATGACCTTTGGAGGTCCCTTCCAACCCAAGCCATTCTCTGGTTCTATGATTCCATGAATTTAAGCAAAACTGGAAATTCTGACTGTTACATGCTCAAATTCCAAGGAAAAGGACAAATGTTTCAGCTTTGGCATTTTCTCATATGCAGGGCAGAAACCTTTTCATTAACAGTTTACACTAGCTACAAAAATGATACTAAAAAATCAAATAGAGAGTTGCTGTTAACCAGAGATCTTAGTGAAAGCAGCTTCTATCATTATAAAGTCCTTTCCACTTACAACATCCCTCCTCTTGACAGTCTGATGCTGCTGTAACCAAAGCTGGCACATTTGCTGATGGGTGCAGAGGAGATCATGTAAGTACCAGTCAGCTCTCCTGCCTGGAACACTGGGAAAATGCCTGACAGGAACTCAGGACAGTCTAGACAGGCTCAGCACTAACACAAAGACTGGGAGCCAGGCACACCCAAAAGTATGAGACTGTCTTTGTGCTGCAGGGTTGGTTTTTTCCTTTTATTATTTGTTCACTTTTTTGTGTTGTGTTTTCTTTTTTTTTTTTCTCTTGTTGCTGTTGGTTTTTCAGTGGTTTTCTCAGTTTGTTTGGGTTTTTTTTGTTTGTTTGTTTGTTTGGTTGGTTTGGTTTTTAAGGTTTTTTGTAATTCAAATATTCCCCTAGTGAATAATTTAAATTTTTTTATCAGTGGTTTGGAAAAATCTGAAGCAATGTTTCTCAGGACTGTGTGCTGCCAAGGAGCTGAAACTTAAAGGGAAAACAAAAAAACTTAATTTGGAAGAGAAGAGATTTAGGTTGGAAGAAGTTCTTTGTGGTGAGGATGGTGAGAGGCACAGGTTGCCCAGGGAGGCTGTGGATGTCCCCTCCCTGGAGGTGTTGAAGGCCAGGTTGGAGGATGCCTTGAGTGAGCTGTGCTAGTGGGAGGTGTCCCTGCCTATGGCAGGGGGTTGGAACTAGATGATCCTTGAGGTCCCTTCCAACCTTACCATGCTATGATTCTATGATATTTAAAAAAAAAAAAAATTATATATATATAAAGAAGCTGAAGGAACTAAGTGGGTTACAGTCATAGTGAAAAAGTGAGGGCAAAAGTAAGTTGCTTGCAAATGCCTCAAGCTAAATACAAAGGATATGTAAAAGTGCAGTGACAGAGTCTAGAGCTAGACATGATACAGAGCAATCTGATGAAAAACTAGACACGCCTTGTCTGGTAATAAACTGTAAAGGGGATGCAGCACTGCTCCAGAATCTCATCACAATGATTCTGAGAACTGACACAGAGTCAACATGTTCTCTGTGCTGCCAGTCCCTGGTCTGCTGAGATGGGCAGATGTCTGTCTTAGCAGAGATCATTTGGAGGTGTTGGATAAATAAGCAACTACATAAAAAAAAATAGGGATTTAAAAGACATTTGGGGACATTTGAGCCAGCAGTGTGCCCAGGTGGCCAAGAAGGCCAATGGCATCCTGGCCTGCATCAGGAATAGTGTGGCCAGCAGGAGCAGGGAGGTCATTCTCCCCCTGCACTCTGCACTGCTTAGGCCACACCTTGAGCACTGTGTCCAGTTCTGGGCCCCTCAATTGAAGAAGGACATTGAGGTGCTTGAGTGTGTCCAGAGAAGGGCAACAAGGCTGGGGAGAGGCCTCCAGCACAACCCTATGGAGAGAAGCTGAGGGAGCTGGGATTGGTTAGCCTGGAGAAGAGGAGGCTCAGGGGAGACCTTCTTGCTGTCTACAGCTACCTGAAGGGTGGTTGTAGCCAGGAGGAGGTTGCTTTCTTCTCTCAGGCAAGCAGCAGCAGAACAAGAGGACACAGTCTGAAGCTGTGCCAGGGGAAGTTTAGGCTGGAGGTGAGGAGAAAGTTGTTGCCTGAGAGAGTCATTGACTGCTGGAATGGGCTGCCCAGGGAGGTGGTGGAGTCAGCGTCCGTGGAGGTGTTCAAGGCAGGTTTGGACGTGGCACTTGGTGCCATGGTCTGGTCTTGAGGGCTGTGGTATTGGGTTGGACTTGATGAGCTTTGAGGTCTCTTCCAACCTTGCTGATACTGTGAGACTGTGATACTAAACAAAACAAAGAGGGCTAGTAACAATTTCTGCTATCCCTAAATGAATAGTTTTGAAGGACCTGTGAGGACCTCCCCCATGTACCCAGAAGAATGCCAAGCTAAGCAAGCCAGATGTTACTAGCATCATAAGGAAATAGGACCCCAGTGTGCTAGTGGAAAATAGTTCTGATATAGTAATTGAACAGGTCAAGCAGTCACAGCAGCAATGAAATGAAGTAATTACCCAAGGAAAAGGGAATGTTTGATGTCTCTACAGAGAAAATAGTGTCCCAAGGAAAATTGGAAATTGGAATTTGTAACTAGGATATGCAAAGATAAACTGGGGAAAAAAACCAAAAAAACCCCAACAGAAAACAGAGAAAGTATGATTGGGATTGCACTTTGACTGAGATGGAGTTAACATTCTTCACAGCAGCCCAGATGGTGGTGTTTTGGATGTGTGACTACCACAGTGCTGATAACACATCCATGCTTTGGCTACTGCTGAGCTCTGCTTGCACCACGCCAAGGCCTTCTCTCTTTCCCACCACACCTCCACAGCCAGAAGGCCCCATGAGGGTGGGTAAGAGGCTGGCAGGGGACAGAGGTGGGACAACTGGCCCAGAATGGCCAGAGGGATAGTCCAGAACATGCATCCCTAAACTCAGCAAGAACTGGGGTAAAGGAAGAAAAAGATGCATTATGCATTTTTAAAGGCCAGACTGTCCTTTCACTTAAATGCATATCTGATATACAGAAACCTGGGATGGATGTAATAGTGAGATTATCTAAGAGAGAAAAGATGGTGGTGCCTTGCTTGTTTTTTTCCAATACATGGAAGTGATAACAGATTTGATTAGGAGAGGATGCTGGAAATAACAGATCCTTGGCTGCTGGCTGGGTCAACATACCACAGGATTATGTGTGATTATTTTTCCACCATGCCCAAAGAATGAGCCACAGGCAAGAGATTTAACCACTTCTCCCAGATACTCTCCATTAATCACAGAATCATAGCATGGTAAGGTTGGAAGGGACCTCAAGGATCATCCAGTTCCAAACCCCTGCCATAGGCAGGGACACCTCCCACTAGCACAGCTCACTCAAGGCCTCCTCCAGCCTGACCTTCAACACCTCCAGGGAGGGAGCAGCCACAACCTCCCTGGGCAACCTGTGCCAGTGTCTCACCACCCTCACTGCAAACAACTTCCTCCTAACATCCAGTCTAAATCTCCCCTCTGACACTTCAAACCCATTGCCCCTTGTCCTGGCATTGCAAGACCTTGCCAATAGTCCCTCCCCAGCCTTCCTGTAGCCCCCTTCAGATCCTGGAAGGCTACTCTAAGGTCTCCTGGAAGCCTTCTCTTCTCCAGGCTGCAGAGCCCCAACTCTCTCAGCCTGTCCTCACAGCACTGCTGCTGCAGCTCTCCGAGCACCTTCATGGTCTCCTCTGGACCCTCTCCAACACTTCCAAGTCCTTCCTGTGCTGGGGGCTCCAGAACTGCACACAGGACTGCAGGTGGGGTCTGATGAGAGCAGAGTAAAGGGGTGGTGATAATTAGCTCATGAGTTCTCCATAAGCCATTTTTTGCTCCATCTGATTTCTTCTCCTCCTTCAGAAGTTGAATTAAAGCACAGCTACTCGCATTATTCCGCTTGTGAAGGTATGAGCTGATTAGCTTGCAGAGCACTGATTAGTTTGGGGCTATCTTAGAAGAAAACTATGAATTATAATGAAGTATGCAGATAAGCTTAGAGAGGTACTCCTGATATGAACCAAATTGATATAAATATGTATGTATACATCATTCAGAATGAGAGTGTTTCAGAATGGCAGTCTATTACTGCTGTTAGAAACGACACTCTGAACACTTAATGCTAATCAGTAGCCAAACAAATCACATCATCTCCTAGCCAGTTTACATTTCTATTTCTTGGGACAACAGTGTCCTTCCCTCCTCCTGCATGCTCCAGCTCCTACTGAAGGACTCACTCCACACCTGGCTGAAGGGAGAACACCACCATGTTTGTAAGCATTCTGGCAGTGGGTTACTTTACGGCAAGCACATCCTGCAAGTCAACAGGAAATGTTTCACTCCGCTGCTGACTCCTCTGCTCATTGAACCACTGCTGCTCTCAGGCCAGGGCACAATGGGTGGGCAAAACAGAGCTCAGTGGGGTATTTTCTGCAAGTCCTGCTGAGTAATGAAGCTTTGGAACAGAAAACAGAGTCAAGACAAATGTTTTAGCACCTTTTCAGCAAGGTTTTTACTGTGTTGCTGCAATTAAATTTGCATTTGTGGAACGTTCATTCTCTCCTTGCTGCAACGTGGCAGGTAAGGTGCAGGTGGAAAAAGGGCACCAACTTTCAGCCTAAAACCACTCTAGATTATTTCAAAGACATTAAAAATATTCCTTGGGTGACAGTGTCTGAACTCCAGTGAAATATCTCCACAGAAAATTGTAAGGAAAGGAATCTGCTTTAGAAGAATCATAAAATCAAAGGTTGGAAGGGACCTTGAGGATCATCCAGTTCCACCCCCCTGCCATAGGCAGGGACACCTCCCACTAGCACAGCTCACTTAAGGCCTCCTCCAACCTGGCCTTCAACACCTCCAGGGACGGAGTAGCCACAACCTCCCTGGGCAACCTGTGCCAGTGTCTCACCACCCTCACTGCAAACAACTTCCTCCTAACATCCAGTCTAAATCTCCCCTCTGACACTTCAAACCCATTGCCTCTTTTCCTGGCATTGCAAGACCTTGTCAATAGTCCCTCCCCAGCCATCCTGTAGCCCCCTTCAGATCCTGGAAGGCTATTCTAAGGTCTCCTGGAAGCCTTCTCTTCTCCAGACTGCAGAGCCCCAACTCTCTCAGCCTGTCCTCACAGCAGAGCTGCTGCAGCCCTCTCAGCATTTTCATGGCCTCCTCTGGACCCACTCCAACACTTCCATGTCCTTCCTGTGCTGGGGGCTCCAGAAATGCACACAGGACTCCAAGTGGTGTCTGACAAGAGCAAACCATAGTACAATTCATGTGGCTGAGGTCTGTTCTTGGAAGGTTCAATGCTGCTGCTGCTCCACTCAAGTGAAGAGTGCAGAATCCCATTTAAGAGGATTCCAAGTCGGTTGTGCAGAAAAAGGTTCTTTTGGAGACAGAATCAGAAGTGCTTTTGACTGTTGAACAAACTAATCTCAAACTCCTACTCAGCTCTTGCTTCAGATATCAGACTCAGGCTCCCAGGCTGCAATGCATACAGTATAAGACACTTGATAGTTCTTGTAGAATGACAGATCATTCCACATCAATGTGAAATACAATAGAGTTACAGTTGCCCTTCATAAGGTTTATTCTTCAGGTATGATCTTGTGATGGTTTGGGAGTTCCCTGCCCCCCATCCCCCCCCCCC
>VWZE01013708.1:0-11520 GCA_013396675.1 Eubucco bourcierii
GTGCACCCTTTCTGTTGTCATTAAAGAGATGCTGCATTCCAGCCTGAGTCTCCTCGTGTTGTTTTCTGAAACTATAGTTTTCCTCTGGGCATTGCCTGTTGTGTTGCAGGTGATTTTCCCTGTGGTTCATTGCTCAGACTCCTGCTAAGCCCTTCCACATTGCCCTTGCTTCATTCCTGGTCATGTGCAGGCTGGTCATTCTGCAATGGATTCTGCTTCATTAGCCACCAATCTTCCACTGTGATCAGAGGACAGTGGGAGCGGTGAGACCATCTGAAGAAAGGCAGAACAGATCATCTGGGGTCACATTGTTGGAGAGAGAGGGGTATCTTTGTCCTGCACCGTATCCTGTGCTCTGCTGAGTGTTCATGAAGCACAGAACTGGAGCAGACAGCTTTGGTTTAGCCAGTGAATAGTCATTTGAGCCCATTAAAAAGCCTGTCCACCTAGGTGCCATTGTGACTGTTTGAGGAAGGTCATAATTCCTCATAGATATCACCATCAATGATCTGTTCAAAGAGACATATTATGTAGGTCTCAGGCATGCCATGAGCTGAATGGTAAGGGAATTTTTGGACACTTAGCTGTCCTGTCTGTTCCAACGTCTTGCTCAGATAAGTGTGGTCAGAAGGTGCAGAAGTCCTGTTTGTCCATGAAGCCATTCCTGGTTCAAAGCCCTGCTGCTCTCAGGAGCTTTGAGATAATCTCAAGTCATCGCAAGACATGCCTGGATATAGATTTCTAGCAGACTACTTCAGCTTTCCTGCATGTACTGTTCAATGACAGCACAACATTCCACGTTGGGCGCCAAATAAAAAGTATGTGAAGGTTTGGGAGTTCCCTGCCTCCCCACACTTTGTAAAATGACCCAGACTAGAACTCAGTCGGCTGGAAATTAAAAGATGAAGCTCTATTTACAGCTTTGCACAATGTACAGCAGATATTTACACTACATACAGAATATTTACAGAAATATACAAGTAAAAGGTAATACAGCAACACAACTCCCCTCCCAGAAATCAGAGACCCCAGGAGGGGCTCCCAACCACCCTTCCACCTTCTCCCCACCCCTGTACCTTACCCCAAGGTTTGCCTTATGCGCAAGGAGGATCAGCCAGGAGGGTTTGAAGAAAAGTGGTTAGTGAGGATTAATCAGCAGAGGAGCCAGAGCCCAGAAGCTGCTAGATCGCCCCAGCAGCTCCTGTTCCAGCAAGCGACAGACAGAGACTGACTTATCTATTGTTTTGGTTAGTGTTCCCAAACAATTCTCCAGCAAGCCTATGAGTGAAGTAGACATCATGATGTTTTCCTTTCACAGCCTAGAGTGTAAGTGTCTCTATTAAAATATTCTAATTAACCTCAAACCAGCACACTGCTGCTGCCAAAGACAGCTCCACTCGCAAGCCTGTGTCTCACCGTGGAAGAGGCACGGTGAGAAAGAAATTGTCTGTGGAAGAAAGTGCCTCCAAGCGTGTGCACAGGCACATGGAAGCCTCCTCTTGATGCCAAATGAGTGAACCTGCCCACCTGGGTGAGGCCTGTTCCTTCTCTGGAGGCAGGGAACAGGCAGTTCTGTTTTGAGAACCTGGTATGTCATCCTACAGTTCACAGAATGCTCCTTGTATTTCATTCCTGTTGTTCCACACTGCACAACTGGAAACCAGTGAGCTTTAATGGGATGTCGTGTGCTTGTAGTTTTCCTGCCCAACTGATTGCTATCTCCTCTCCTCTCATGTAAGCACCACCAGAGAATGTCCTGGTTTGAGGCTAATTAGAATATTTTAATGAGAGAAATTAGATCATTGGTTGTGAAAAGAAAATTATGATAATGTCTATATCATTCAGCAGTTTGCTGAGAGAGATAAAAAAGCCAAAATATAAACTATCTTCCCTCACTTTGTCTTGGGACATTGCCCTATTCATTTCTCCTTTGATCTGCTGTAACATCTCCACTCTAATCTCTCCACTAACAAATAACACTTAAGCTTTCCTGTTTCTCTGGGTTTTTTTTATTTGATTGTTTGAGAGAGGACCTTGAGAGGGAGATAGAATAGGCAGCTTTGGGCCCTTCTGAGTAGTTTCTTTGTCCAGGAGGGAGTTTGGATTTCTGTATTGTTTCTAATTTGTACATACTTTTAAGTACTTGTAAATACTGTAAATATATGCTTGTAAAATTTGCCATGCTGTAAACATAGCTACATCTTACTTCCAAGTTGCCTGAGTTAGTTTGATAAATTTCAGATAGTGTAGGGGGGAAGTTCCTAACCCATGCCAAAGAGAAAGAAAGTCTGAACTCAGACTCATCTCCAGTGAGGAAGGTGGTCATCATCATGGGGAATGTCCAGGGAGGAGAGGTGTTCCACACCCCCTGACCAATTAATCTTTTTGTCCAAACACTGTTAGCCACATTACTTTTCCAGGAAAAAAATTTTCCTTTCTCCTCCCTCCCGTCCCACCACTGTCCTTACACCAGAGCAGGAAGGTTTTTATACTTTGGCTTTCCTTCATAACCTATCAGTGTGTAAAATAAAGAAGAAAAAAAAAAAAAAAAAAAAAAAAAAAAAAAAAAAAAAAAAAAAAAAAAAAAGAAAGGGAAGTAGTGGGAAGATACACACAATATGGTAGTAATCCACACACTCAACTCCCTCACACTCTGACCCCACCATCTCTCCATGAATCTTTGTGGACAACTCCCCCTTATCACAAGTGGTGATTGTGCATGACCCCTACTCCTCTGCCAGGCCCCCGAATCCATGATGTAGCTTTCTACCTTGCTTAAAGGGGTGTCCTGTGATTAGAGGCTCCTGATTCTGCGAGCAGCAGCAGCTGTGGAGGGCCCATGTTGACAGAACCAGGGAAATTGCTCCCAAGAGTCCCTTTGCTCTCACATGAGCCTTAGGCTTGTTGCATGGAGATAATTGGTTTGCATTAATTCATTTCTTCATGTGTGAGCAGTTGCCTTCACAGTCCTCTGACTCAACTCTCTCATGATTCTGCCTTCTATGTTCTTTCTTTCACTAGCCTGGTCCAATCAACAAGACCACATCCATCCATGCAGGCCTTATGCTTACTCAGCTTTCTGCATGTTGAAATGGGCAGATCTTGTGCTCTGTGGAGGCTCTCCTTGAAGATCCAGCAGCTGTTCTGGGCCCCTTTGCCCTCTTGGGGGATTGCTGCCCTTTTGTAGCAGGGGGATGCAATTCTGCTTCTGAACTTGTACACTGCTCTCAGTCTACCTACAGCTTCATTCTCACTTCTGCCAAGGCCACCTTCCCCCATCTACTATCACTGACTCCTAGCTTGTGCATCAAAGCCCCAATAGAGAATTTTTCTGGTTTGTTTTTCTCAACCATGTGCATAAGGAAACCACAGAATTACAGAATATATCTGGTTGAAAGAGATCTCCAAGATAACCAGTCCAACCTTCAACCCAGTATTAAGCCATGTCCCTAAGCACCAGCTCCACAGGCTGCTTGAACACCTCCAGGGATGGTGGCACCAGTACTGCCCTGAGCAGATCATTCCAACATTTGAGAACCCTTCCAGTGAAGAAATATTTCCTAGTATCCAGTTTCAACCTCCATTGGTACAGCTTGAGACCATTTCCTCTGCTCCTGTCCCTTACCACCAAGGAGAAGAGGCTGCTCCTCCTCCAGCCTTGCTCCAACCTCCTTGCAGGGAGTTGCAGAGAGCAATGAGGTCCCCCCTCAGCCTTCTCTTCCCCAGTCTGAACAGTCTTCTCCAGTCTTTAATACACCCCAGTAGATGCCTCTCACACTGAGAGGCTTTCATCAGCTGCCCCTAGAAGGTCTCCTCTTCTCCGACAGTTGATCTGTAGAGGACCCCTACTACAATACCACTTGTGCTGATCTGTCTTTTGGTCCTGTCTCAGAAACTCAACCAGTTCATCACCAGTAGCAGAGCAAAGTAACACACATGTAAGCCACTTCTTTACACAGAGTGGATACCCTCCTCTGAGCCTTTCCATCCTCTCTTTCTTCAAGTGTTTGTTTCCCTCCACTGCAGCATACCAGGCATAGGGTCAATCCCTACCATGTCCTCTCAGTCCCAAAGTGATCCTAGCTTTGGACTGTGTACAGATTTCTTGTTTACCCTGCTGCTTTCCCATGTGCACATTTAGGATGGACCCCAATTCTCCCTGCTTTTACAGCTTCATTCTTGTGTGGTGAGGCATGGAATTAGAGAGTTGTGCTGGAAAAAAGGACATCATAGAATCATAGAATGGTAAGGTTGGAAGGGAGCTCAAGGATCAGTCAGTTCCAACCCCCTGCCATAGGCAGGGACATCTCCCACTAGTACAGGTCACTCAAGGCCTCATCCAACATGGTCTTGAACACTTCCAGGGAGGGAGCATCCACAACCTCCCTGGGCAACCTGTGCCAGTGTCTCACCACCCTCACTGTAAAGAACTTCCTCCTAACATCCAGTCTAAATCTTCCCTCTGACAGTTCAAACCCATTGCCCCTTGTCCTTGCAAGACTTGTCAAAACTCCAGCCTTCCTGGAGCCCCCTTCAGACACTGGAAGGCCACTCCAAGCTCTCCTGGAAGCCTTCTCTTCTCCAGGCTGCAGAGCCCAAATCCTCTCAGCCTGTCATTATAGCAGAGCTGCTGCAACCCTCTCAGCATCTTGGTGGCCTCCTCTGGACTGGCTCCAACACTTCCATGTCCTTCCTGTGCTGGGGGCTCCAGAACTGCACCCAGGACTGCAGGTGGGGTCTGAGGAGAGCAGAGCAAAGGGGGAGATGGCAGAGGCTCATGCAGGGCTCAGACTCTGACCATTTTACACCAAGAAGCAGAAAAGACTTACAAAGGGAAAACATTTCGTGTCTTAGGCAGCTTGATTTGACCTGATTTTATTTAGAATGGTCTTGTTTGAGTTTGTGGTTGGGAAGGCTGAATTGAGTTGCACTGGACTGAGTTGGATGGGACTGATTTAGGTTTTGTTGGGTTAGGTTAGGCTTGGTTGGTTTGCTTTTTCTTTCAGGGATAGGAATAACCCTGAGTGCTCTTCTCAACAAGGAGCCGAAGAGCATGGTTCTTTGTTAAGAATTTAAGGATCGTGAGCAGAACAACCCTGCCTACCTCTCAGGTGTCCTGAACATGCTTTGTTACTGGTTTCCCATACCTTCTCCTTTGCTTTCCATCCTCCCTGTCTTTTACTTCCCTTCCCTCTCTCCCTTCCTTTTTCTCTTGCCCTTTACCTTTACTTTCAGTTGAGGATTGGGGTTAGAGCTAGAGTTGGAGTTAGGGTTAGGTGGAGGGCAGAGGAAATTAGACACAACCCTGATCCTGCCACCAGACCAAAGGAGACTCCCAGAAGGAATGATAATTCCCCTGGTGCTGAGGGAGTTCCTAACAGCAGCTGATAGGATCCCATGGCTCTACTCTGAGGGAGAGAGGTGGGAATGGGTTATGGCAGAGTCATCATCTCCAAGGAGGCCTGTCTCAGCACAGACAAAAGCTTCTCCCAGCCTCCCCTCACATGGGAGATGCTCCAATGTTCATCATGTCTATGGACTTGCCTTGCAGTTATTCCAGTCCAGGGCCTTTCTTTCTTCTGAGATGCTTAGAAGGGGACAAGGACTTCACAGGTGGCCTCGACCTGTTGACAGTGCTTTTCCTAGTGCAACACTGGATCCTGTTGGTCTTCTTTAACTTTTATTCCCAAGTCCCTTTCTGTCAAGCTGCTTTCCAGTTGGTCAGCTCCCACTGTTTACTGGTGCATAAGAATCTTCTTCCTCAATACAGGACTTCTTTTTTCTCTTTATTGAAATGTCTGAGATTCCTGTCAAACTTTCTCTCCAGTTTGTCACAGTCAACTGGCAGTAGGACTGTCTGCTGTGTCATAAAACCACAGCATGGTTTGGGTTGAAAAGGACAATCAAAGATCATCTAGGTCACCTTTGCCACCACGGGCAGGAACTTCTTTCACTAGATCTAGTTACTCAAACCCCATCCACTCTGTGAACATTTTCAGTGACTGGACATCCCAAACTTCTCAAGATGACCTGTTACAGTGTCTCACAGTTCTCACAGCAAAAACATTTCTGCCTTACGTTCAGTGTAAGTTTCTACTCTTTCACTTTAAAACCATTGCCCCTTGTCCTGTCATTGCAGGTCTTAGTAAATTGTCTGACTCCACATTTCTTAAAAGCCTTCTATTAGTCTTACAAGGCTACAAGTTGGCCTCCCTGGAGCCTTCTCTCCTCCAGGTTGCACAACATAACTTCCAAGAGGAAGTTATGAAGTTACTGTCCATGGAGGTGAGGATGAGTTTTTGCTAGTTCCCAGGGTCTGGGATGCATCCCTCTGGGTCTTATTGACTTGAGTACGTTCAGGTTCCTCAAGTAATCTCAGGCCTGATCTTCTCTTATGATGGGAAGGATTTCATTCCCCAAGACCTTACCTTGAGGTTCAGGGATTCAAGAGATGTGGGAAGAGTAATTGTCAGGGAAAACTGAGGCCAAAATAAATTACTGAGTACCTTAGCCTTCTCCATGTCAGCTGTCCCTAGTTCACCTGCCTTAGTCATGAAGAAGATGGGACATTTTATTTAACCTTCCATGCACCTCTAGAAGCTCTTATTATTGTTCACATCCCTTACCAAATTCAGCTCCAGCTGTGCCTTATCTTTTCTGATCCCATTCCTACACATCTGGGCGGTGTTCCTGTATTCTTCATGGGAGAGAATTCCCTGGTTCCAATGCCTGTGCCTTTTCCTTCTTGAGCTTTAACTCAGTGGTGAAGAGTTATCTACTGGACTCTTGCCTTCACTGCCTGACTTCTTACACATGAAAATAAAGAGCTCTTGCACTCACTTACTTGCTGCATGGTAACATCTACCTTTGGTTTTTAGAACAAGAGTGTGCTTGTGAAATGTGAGTCCTTTTGCAAGATGTTGTCTTTCCAATTCTAATTCCGTGAAGACCACAAGTTTCTGGGTAGGCTTGCACAGCCACCAGTTGGTCAGGGTGACCATCAGGGCTACAGCCTAAGTCTGTGGGTGAGTAAAGCAGACAGAGCCCTAAACTGGCAGATCTGATGGGGTGCTTCCAACGGAGGTCACTCCCTGTTTGCATATCCTGGTCACGGGTGCTACCTAGGGATCAGTTACATATGCTTGAACTGGCTAGAGGAACAGCCAGCACCGCCCAGGTCTTGCCTCCTCCTCTCCTTTCAGGACACCTGCTGCCTGCCAGCCTGTCCCTCCCCTACATAGAGCCCAATGGTGTTGAGTACCCAGAAATTTTAAACCCAGTGAAGCCTCCACCCATCCAAGCCATAAGCAGTTTCTGCAGAAGAATGCTGTGGGGAACAATGTCAAAGGCTTTACTGAAGTCCAGGGTAAACAACACCCACAGCCTTTTCCCTCATCTGCTGATTGGGTCACATTGGTGTAGAAGGAGATCAGGTTTGTCAAGCAGGTCCTGTCCTTCATGAACCTATGCTGACTGAGCCTGATCCTTGGTAGCCATAATGGCCCTCCAGATGATCTGCTCCATGACCTTTCCTGGCACCAAGGTCAGACTGATAGCTCTGTAGTTCCCCACACCCTCCTTCCGGCCCTTCTTGTAAATGGCCATCATGTTTGCCAATCCACAGTCACCTGGGAACTACAAGTTGAGGAAAGCTTTCTGGCTTAATCCATGCTGGTCAACACCACAATGTGGATATGGTCACAGATCAGAGGTCTAGGCAGCTTCGTGATGATTAATTAAAGAGAGGGAAATGTTTCCCCAGTTTGCAAAAATGGTAAAGAAGGTTTTCTGGGGAACCATGGAGAAGTGATGATAAACTGGAGAAAGTTCAGCAGAGGATTCTTAGGTTAGTCATGGGATGGAGGCTCTGGCCTTGTGAGGAGAGACTGAGGACCCGCGGCTTTCATGCATGGGACCACAAAAGGTCTTGGTGGGGATCTAATTGGAGCCTCTCAGTGTCTACAAGAAGGTTACTGCTATGGCTGGAGCATGGCACCTGTAGTCAAAAACCTAACAAGGCAATGTGTGGTTAGCTACAGGTGCAAATGTTTTGATTCCTTGAGATAGTGAGTCTAGTTATGAAAAGTTCCTTGCTTTTCCACCGGCCCACAGGCCATAAGCCATAAGAGAAACAAAGGTGGTTTATTTTTAGTTACTTCATATTCAAAAGGGGCTTGAGGGGTAGAAATCTTGTATTTGCAAGGTTGCTTTTTTTATTCTACCCACTTAGGAATTAGAGTTTCTTTGCCAGTGACAAGAAAATGCCCTGCACAGCCCAGTTATGTCCATCCAAACTATTTTTTTCATCCCTGCTTATCCACACCTGCTATTTTTTCTGCCTTCTTTTTTTTTTTTTTTCCTGTGTGGTTTAATGACCCTCAAAGGGCACATACAAATACTGGTTTTGCTTTTGTCAGGCTGAGCAGCTGAGGTGCCAAGACTTAAGGGTGGGCTATTAACTAAGAATGTTCTTTGTTAACCCTTCTCCCTTCCCAAAGGGTAGGAGAAAGAGATGAATGGAATAAGAGAAAAAGAATAAGACTTATGGTTGGGGAAAAAAAACCTAAACCAGATCTAATGAAGTACTAACAATAAATAAAATAATATTCATAAGAAAATAATGAAGCATATAAAAACATATAGAAAACAAATATTGAAATTCTTCAGTGATAATCAGGTCACCACTGATGCTGGGGGCAGGTACTGGGGAAGTCCCAGAGAAGATTTAACAGCAGATGGGTGCTGGATTAAGGAATGAATGGATCGAGGTTGAAGGCAGAATGGACATTGTTGTCCTCAGACACCACCCACTGAAGAAGAGCTTGACCCATGCGATCCCTCAGCTTTACCCTGAATATGATGTAGATGGAATGAGATCTCTGGTTGGTCAGTTCAGGGCCACTCGTCCTGCCTGTTGCTCCCTGCAGGAGTGACCTTTCACTTTGTGACAGCTTGGCACACAAGACTTAGCAGTGACCTTGGTCAGGACCGAGTCTGAGCAAGAGCCCTTCTGCAACCCCGCTCCTGGCAGTAGCTCTGAAGATCACCTTCCTGACTGCTAGAAGCAGCCTCTCCCTGCAGGAATCTGGCATTGCTTTCCAGTCACTGAACTGGGAACTGGTTCTGTTCTAGCCCAGACCAGGGTGGACTGAAGGAACACCGGAAGAGGGAACAGTTGAACTAGAACCCAGAAACCTCCATGATTGTTCTCCTGCTGCCATCCCATGGACTCTTTGAGTACTCCCATTTCGGTTTGCAGCAACCGAACAAGAATGCCCCAAGTGTCAGGCCCAGAAGGTTCCCACCAGTGGCATAAACTCCTGCTAGAGACAAGGCACTCAGGCTGTGCACTGGTGGTGATTGGTGCTGATTTCTGTACTGTTTAACGTTTTTTATTGACAGCCAATGGGGCAGAGTGACTCTCAGCAAGTCTACAGGTGACAGAAATCTTAGAGGAGTGGATGATGCAATTAGATGATGGCAGCAGCAGTAGCAGTTGCATTGTGCTGAGAGGACCATTAGGCTTATGAGGTAGCTGGGCTGTGTCTGGGGATTTCTGCTGGATGAGCAGGCCCAAAATAGGGTGGTGAATGGAGTTAAAGACTGTTGGTGGCCACTCACAAGTGGTGTTCCCCAGGGCTCAATATTGGGGACAGTTCTCTCACCATGGCAAAGTGGGGCTGAGGGGAGACCTTAGTGCTCTCTACAACTCCCTGAAAGAAAGCTGGATTGAGGTAGGTGTTGGTCTATTCTTGATAGGACAAGAGGAAATGGCCTCAAGTTGCAGAAGGGGGGATTAGGTTGGACATTGGAAAAAAACATCTTCAACTGAAAAGGCTCCCAAACACTGCCACAGGCACAGGCTCCCCAGGAGGTGGTTGAATCCACATCCCTAGAAGTGTTTATAAACTCCAGAGATGTGATGCTAAGGGACATGGTTTAGTTAAGGACTTCTCAGAGTTAAGCTAATGATTGGACTTGATGATCTTAAGTCTTTTCAAACCAAACTGGTTCTACTGTTCTCTGATTCCTCACCTGCAAATGCCACCTGCAGCAGTGGGAAGACAGACAGGTGGGGCATAAAGAACCAAGATGCCAGGGAGCTCTGGGTGATTTCTGCCTGCCCACAGAAGCTAGTAAGGAATCATAGAATCATAGAATCATAGAATCACAGAATGATTTGGGAGCTTGAAGACTTTGGCAGCTTCGAGACCCAACCCCCCTGTCATGGGCAGGGACACCTTCCACTAGACCAGGTTGCTCAAAGCCTCATAAAAGGGCAGGAGTGCAACCAGGAGTAAAGCTGGAGATTAGAGGGTGCTTAGAAAGAGCAAAGGTGAGAACGAGGAGAAGCAATGTTTTACCCAGGCAGGTGGAGAGGTTGTCCAGCATGGGGGTGAAGGGGGTCAGCAGCAGAAGAGAACGCAAGCATAAGCATGAAGCCAGTGACCCATGAGCCATGACTGTGCTGTGTGAGTTGCAATGCTAAAGAGGTTGTAGCACAACTGCTTCCAAAGGAGGTCCCATGGTGTAATGGTGAGCACTCTGGACTCTGAATCCAGCAATCTGAGTTCAAGTCTCAGTGGGACCTCAACTTTTGGACCCTTTCAGGCCTTTCAGCAGCATGCTTCACTTTCCCATCTTTGATGGTGGCTCAGTCTTACTTTCCTCTGTTACCAGTCCTGGGACTGACATCACTCACCCTTCTCCTGCCCTGTGCCCAGCAAGCCTCTGCAGCTTTTTGGCCCCTCTCTGCCCCACTTTGCTCAAGGGCTGCTCCAGCTTGAGGGGACCTAGCGGCGGCTCAGACAATCACGCGACAGCAGAGCTGGACATCACACTCCCACACCTGCCTCAAAGCAGGATCCTTAGGGGAGAAAACTGTTCAGGGGCTTGTCTGGTCAGATGTTGGACAACCCCGAGGATGGAGACTCTACAACACTCCCTGGGAAAATGCCTCCTACATTTGCATGTCCACTTGGTCAAGCATGGCCACGGTACATGCAGTGCCTCTGTTTCCAACACTCTCTACTGATTTGCACCATTTCTGCAAGACTACTCTTTTTCCCTTTTGCCTCATTCTTTGTTTTGTTTCACTGGCATCACTTCAGCCAGGACAAACCACCACAAGTCTCCAGCTATGCTGCACAAAGTCTTTAATGAGAAGGAGCAAAGACAGAGGCACAGAACAGAAACCAACAAACACTTCTGCAGGGTGGCACAGGGTGGCCCAATCCATGCATTTTCAATTATAGAGGGACATTGGTCAGTCTCCCACAGCAACTGAGGAGTCATCCTGCCGTGGCAGAGCCTCGGTAGACACTGTGTCCTGGCCTCTTCAGGAGAAAAGGAGCTGGCTCTCCAGTTGAGACCATGCAGTCTGCAAGTCCACCCAGAAATCCAGCTCCCATGGACTGCCCAATGCTTCACTCCCCCAAAGCTCCTACCTTGTGCTTCCTCCAGGCAGAGCCCTGTCCTCCCTGGTTCCTGACAGCCAAGGGTTGCCCTTGGCAGTGTGCA
>VWZE01013718.1:0-15679 GCA_013396675.1 Eubucco bourcierii
TATGATTCTATGATTCTATAAGCAGAAAGGAGCTCCTCGTGTCCATCTAGCGAGCAAGCAGAGTATTGACCACAAGCGGTACACTAACAGCAAAGCCTTCTCTACCAGATTAATGGAGTTCAATTAAAGTATATATTTACTAGTTATTGCTAGATCTTTTTATTGCCTCTATATAAAGTTTCTGTGAGTGATGCAAGAACCTGTTGTTATTAAATTGGTGATCAGGGTGCTGTGGGTTCTGAATATTTAATATTAATAAACTATATTAATATTTTTCAAAATATAATCTCACAGTAATTAATTATCCCCCTCCATTACACTGCCAAGTGAGGAAGGTGCACCGCGCTCCTCATTGCAGCATGCTGACCTTTATCACAGGAACCAATGTTCCTGGTGAGCAGCACAATGATAGATGTGTAATGAGGAGCATCAGTACACAGCTCTGCTGTGCTCTGTGCCTCAGAAGTTTTTGCAGGAAAGATATAAAGCAAACAGCCCAAGAGAGGACAGCATTTTCCTTGCATTTGAATCATCAGGTGGGATTATTGATGTCTTAATCTTTTAACTGAAGGCGCAAGAACCATGAAGGATTTCTTTTCTTAGGAGGCGTTGATCTCTAGAGTTCCGTTCCAACTCGTAACATTCTGTGATTAGTCTGCACAGGACTGCTCTATTGGGCTGTTTGGGGCAGGGAGAAATCTTCTGGTGATAACTGGGTTTTCTACACAAGGTTCAAGCAACGGATACTTCCCCCTCCTTTCCCTGCAGTACATTGGGAAAAATAAAATTGTGCCTTTATCTTCTCATACACAAGAAGAAAAATGTTCTGTAACTATTGCAAGAACAACTACCTGTTTGGATTTGGGTTGGGAACTAACACTCTTTTCCCAAATCAATACACAGAAAACAAACATACCTTAAATCTACTCATAAAAAGAGTATTTACAGCATGACTGACCCAAGACCGCAACTAATGAAATAAAAGCTCCAGAGAAGAGCTTAGCTCTTCCAGCATCAAAAGAAATGAAAATTGCTTTAGTAAATCTAAAGTTATTTCCAAACTTCATATTTTTGAACTACATTTTTTTGGAGAACTTTTGTACACTGAAGTGGACTTTTAGCAGCCAGCATTGAAATTTTATTTAACTAGCACCAACAGTAACTAAAGCATGTAAAAAAGTTAAGCATCTGTATTTCCCTTAGTCTTACTAGTCAATTCTGAAAGTCACTAACAGTATCAACTACTACATTCAGCACTATCAACAGGGCTGAAGTAACTGCATTCAACTATTATTATGTAGTTGTATCACATGCTTAGAAGACCTATATCTGATAACTTTGTGCCAGATTGCATTATCTCACCTTCAGCCCGTGGCTTACCTTAGGCCCTGGCTTCAAATAGCCCAGAATACTTCCACCAATTGTTTATACTGAGAGACTTATTTTTATTTTAACTTCCATATCATGTTTGGGAAGTCTACTTCAAATCCATGTTACATCCCTATATGCTACCCAGTGCCCAGGGATGTAGTGGAAGCCTGATCCCTGGAGGTGTTTAAGGTCAGGCTGGATGAGGCTCTGGACAGCCTGATGTAGTGTGAAGTGTCCCTGCCCATGGCAGGGGGGCTGGAACTAGATGATGTCCAACCCTGACTGATTCTATGATTCTGTAGTCCCATGTGAAAGGGCTGGGAATAGGTTGAAGTGCTTCACAAGTCATATCCAATGCAGACAGTGTCATGGTGGCTCTGGGGACTGATGTGTAGTTTCTTGTATTCTCTCCTTTTAGTAGAAGGTACCTCAAGCTCCATGTCTTCTCATCACCTACACTCAGTGTCTTGTAATAGCTGTTGTTATAAGAAACTAGCTTATAAAAAAATAATAAATCACAAATTAAGAAATTCTTTTGCTAAAGCTGCCTAAGACTTTCCATTACTGTACATATGATTTACAAAGTTCACTATTACAAAGTACCAAGCTTAACCTTGTATAATAAGATGTGTGGGATTTTTCTCAGACAGAAAACATATGTTTCTTTTAATCTTTCTTAAATTGGATTGCTTCATAATTTGAAAGAGTTATAAGAATGGTCTGACGACTTTGTTTTTTGGTTTTTTCCTCAAGGCAGAAAAAACCCAAACCACCACAAAATGGTACACAAAACACACATCTCTGAGATAAAAACCTTGGAGAAATAGAAGTACGTTATTCCAAACAACAGAACTCTCACATCAGCTCGAGCACCTCAATATCTAGGACTGTAAAAGCAAGCATTATGCAACGGCAATAGCAAATGACTGACACTTGCTCCCCACTTTAGTACTCACTGCATGTATGGCTGGAAACTTAATTGCACACTTGGCATATGGCATCTGAGGCAAATGCTCTCCCTTTGTGACAGCCTCATAGTGAAATACTTCTTTATATAAATCCACTCTGCACCACTTTACAGATTTAGCATCAGATAGTCTTTTGCAGCTCTTGCTGATCAGCTCTACTGATTTGTATCTTCTTTTCCACGTTGCTTTTTCCCGTTGTTTTTCCTTTTCCCTGCTCCCTCTCTTTAAACATCTGCGAAAGAAACACTGCTGTGTTGTTCGTTTCTTTTTCCAGTCGGTAACTTGTTGACATCTGCTATCATCATCAAGCTGGCATGTCTCCCCCATCTGCCTCCTCTCAGCAGCAGTGCTTTGAGGATACACTCCTTGAAGGCTGCTATTGTGTTTCTCTGCACAACCAACAGGGAATTTCTACGAGTTCCAGGAGCAGTCATTGAGAACACCACTACCCACTTTGAAAGAGAAGGATTTCAGTTGTATGCCTCACTTTTCTTGATGATGTCTTCCTCAGGTCTCCCATTGGTGACACATCTCTAACAATTGGATCACTGTATTAAGACAACAAAGTAGGACTAGGAAGGCAGTTTCTTCTTTGTTCAAAAGAAATGTGATAGTCAAATGTTATCCCAAAGAGAGAGAGATGTGTGGAGAAGTAAGAAAGTGGCAAAACACTTCCTAAAGAAATGTGTTTTTAAGGCATAGAGCAGTGGAAATGTAAGAAGAGGAATATGTTGAGGAAAAAAGGAGGGGAAAAAACTCAAACCAGACAGCATGTCGGTGTCACTCTGAAGATGTAAAATCCTTAGATTTCCCACCATCTGCCATTTAGAATCATAGAATCAGAATTATCAAATCAGTCAGGGTTGGAAGGGACCACAAGGTTCATCTAGTGCCAACCCCCCTGCCATAGGCAGGGACACCCTACCCTAGATCAGGCTGCCCAGAGCCTCATCCAGCCTGGCCTTAAACATCTCCAGGGATGGGGCCTCAACCACCTCCCTGGGAAACTCATTCCAGGCTCTCACCACTTTCATGGTGAAGAACTTCCTCCTCACATCCAGTCTGAATCTCCCCACCCCCAGCTTTGCTCCATTCCTTCTAGTCCTGTCACTACCTGATAACCTAAAAAGTCCCTCCCCAGCTTTTTTGTAGGCCCCCTTCAGATACTGGAAGGCCACAATGAGGTCATCTCGTAGCCTCCTCTTCTCCAGCCTGAACAGCCCCAACTCTTTCAGTCTGTCCTCACAGGAGAGGTGCTCCAGCCCTCTGAGCATCCTCGTGGCCCTTCTCTGGACATGTTCCAGCATGTCCACATCCCTCTTGTAATAGGGGCTCCAGAACTGGAAGCAGTACTCCAGGTGGGGTCTCACCAAGGTTTTTTCCTCCCCTTTCTCCCCTCATCTGTCACCCCATCAAAACCAGTTATTTGCATCATCAGACTTCCTTTTCAGTTTTTCTCTCTACTTTTTTTTTTTTTTTTTTTCCCCTCACTTTGTCCAGTGGGCCCTCTCCTCCTTTCAAATGTTACACTGCTGGGCACTGAACATTTTGTGCTCTCTACAAATCACCTCACCTTTCAGATCACCCTGTGTTCTATCTTCATCTCTTTTTTATTGTTTCCTTTCAAAATGCTTTCAATAACTCAAATTATCAAGAAAAACTACTGTAAAGAGATGCCAATAAATCAAGTAAAGCATATACAGCATTCTACTAAAACTAAAGTCTTCTCCATAAACTATGAAAAATTAAGTATTGTGTTTGATTTAAAAGAACCTGACCTGAGAATGCTTTTCCTCACTTTGACAACTACTGGGAAAAATAAGTCTCATTTCCCTTTCAGCCTGTCCAGTTGTCTGATGCTTAGCATAAACCATAAAATATTTCCTAGGAAAAACCCAATCATAATAAAGAAGCACAGTCTAACAGCAAAATATATACAAAACACAAGGACATCGTTCAAGAAGCTGTGGTGGCTTTTGATCCATTTACAGCTTTATATATTTGACTGCCTTATCATCCAGAGGATTGACTGCTTACCCCCTTTTTTACATGATCTGCTGTGTAATGAGTCATAGCACTAATTCCACAGAGATATTTAATTTGCAGATTAATTTACTAGAAAATGTCAACTGCTTTGTGGAAGTTTAATCACAAAAATGTTAACCTTGTTCACTTCCTGCTGATGCCTGTTGTTTACTAGGTAGTAAATTTCAAGATATTTTAGGGTTGTAATACAAGTCTGTCTATTAAAGCATTTAAACTCCTAGACACTCTGCTCTTTGAATCTTTAGCCATGATTAAAGAGCTTTATAATGGCAAAACAACAATATGAAAATTCTCAACTGCATAGCAACCATCAATATTATTTACAGATAACAGACTGCTAAATTCAGAAACCATGGCAACAGAGGACATCACACTGTATCTACCTTATTGATTAGCTTTCACCTTAAGATTTTTTTTCCAGAAATGAAAGACATTACCTAGCAACTGCATCGTCCACTGAGTTGTTCCAGGTTAAAGTGCTCTTATCCCTCATTTACAAGCAAATTTTTTTCTCTTTTTCTTGCCAACTGGCCAGATTGTGTAATAGTCCCTCACTACAAGGCTTTCTATTCAATTTAGGCCTCATGGCTCCTAAAATCTTTGCCCCAAATATAATTGCATCTGTGAAATAATGTATCTTCCCAGCACCCTAAAAGGTTTTCTCTGAGGAAAGGTATGTAATGTGCAATGAGGACATTAGAGGTCTAAATGTAACAGCTCTTTAAATGCAAACTTTGTCTTTAGAAAAGAAAGAAAAACACAAACCCACCATACTTTATTTTCCTACTCTTCAAGTTCTCTGCTACAGGTAACCCTGACTTTACAGATTTCAGGAAGAGCATACAGCAGTAATAAAACAGTGAGCCAAGAGTTATCAAAGGAGACCAGTTGGGGACATCATGCATCACCCAACAGGTGTACTTGTTTAAATTTCTTGAAGTAAAACCCTCATTGCTCATTTGTCTTGGGCAGCCAAAGACACTGTCTGCTGAGACAGTTACAGAGAACAGGTGTAATTATGAGAGTCACATATTTATACTTAGTCTTTTGTTTGGAGAACCTGAATAAATCTCAGCAATTAGAGACAGGTAGCAGATTGCAAGTTAGACAAAACACAAGCAACAAGTAATTAAATCCTACCAGAGAGGTTTTGATTGCCACTACCTACCACTATTCCTGCAATGTCCTGGATTTGTGATCAGTCTCCAAATTTTCCTAACAAATACAACAGTACTCTGAAACACTAAAACAAAGGCATTTTGGTTTTATTGGTTGAGACAAGCAACTGCTGTGAAGAGCCTAAGACTGAAACAATTATCTATTACTGCTATTTCTGAGAGCAAGAAATCAAGTCTATATTGTTCATTAGATTTACAGAAACATCATCACTAAATAAGACATATTTAGTCCTGCCAAGATTTCTGCTGTGAGTATAACTGACTTTCATGTAACCAGTCACAACCAACAGATTTAATTATGTGCTTAAGCTGGAGCAGCAAAACACAGCAGTCTCAATGAGTGGTCATCCACCCCTTTGCTACAACCTGCTTGCCATCCTGATTCATATTGCCACTAGCTACTCTATATCTGCTCTCAGCTGAATAGCCCACTGCAAACATTGACAGCAAAGAAATGTGCATGGAAGGGAGTCAACCCTTGGTCAATGTCACCCACTGGACAGGAAAAATAGCAAATGTCACTGATGAACAAAATAGGTGGATAAAACTGAATGGAAACTAGGGATTAAGAAATAAGTTGTTACATCAGTGCAGGAACTGCTGTATTTCCACACAAGTCTAACTTCTGGGAGTGGCAGGAAGGTTTATATAACTCATAATTCTTCCTATAATTCCTCTCTCAAAAAAAAAAAAAAGGGAAGCAGAGAGAAGAGATAGTCCAATGCTCCCCAGAAAGCATTAAAACCCCTTCAGAAGACAGAGAAATTGAAAGATATGACCCGTCATTAGGCCCTTGAAAATTTGAATTAATGTAATTTTGAGGAAAAAGGGTCACATAAATTGCTACCAAGGTTATAGATTGTATCTCTTTTATTTAAGGACTGGCTAATCTTTTTGTTTTTGAAAGTCACTTTAAATATGATAATTTTATCAATACTGATATATGCAAAAATTTAAGATAAAAATAAGAATAAAATGTCAAGTTTTCATAGCATCAGAAGCATTCTGAAGTCAAATGAAACAAAAATAGAAAAGCTAAGATCTATTATATAAATCAGAGAGTAAGAGGATCTTTTACAACTGATTAAAAATGTTAAGACTGTAAAGCCTGATAAGTACTGTAGAGAATTCTATGCTAAATTGAAAACATCTATCCATCTATCCTCTTCTGTTCTGGAAATAAGTATAGATATTACAGAAAGTACTGCTTTGTCTACCTCCTCAGTCATCGTGTAAGATCACAAAGACAAAGCAAATAGTGCTTTCTACAGACCAACTGCTTTATTAAATATTTAAAAACTCATCAGAAATGTCATTGCTAAGGGAAAAAAAAAAAAAAAAAAAAAAAAAGCAAGCAATCCTTTCAAGGATAAAGCAACATTCACTGTAAAAGTTCTAGCAAAAAAAACCCCAAAACCCAAACAAATCCAAAAAACCAAACCCCAACAAAAAAAAAAACCCAACAAACCCCGCCACCCCAACAACAACTCCCAAACAAAAGAACAACTAAAGAACTACTAAGAGAAATCTGGACCTAGCAGTGGACTGAGGGATTTTATTTCTCTGGTTAGAGAAAATGCATCCAGCCATCTGCTGTAGCAATTTGTGTCCCTCTCCTCCCTCAAAATACTTCATCTGAGCAGGTCCACCAAATTGTACAGTGGAACTGTCTATTCCCTACCAATGTAACTCCCTACCCGCTCCAGCTATTTAGGAGCAGTTCTTTGCCACTTCAAAGCAAGGTTTCTCCACTAGAAAGGAAAGAATGAACTCAGCATTTCAGAGAAAGCAAGTTCATCAAATAAACCTATAAAAGCCAATTTCAGTACATTTTTAGTCTTAACAAAAGCTCACTGATAAAACTAGTCCATACCAAAGTCAACAACATAGAAACAGTGGAGATTTCATGTGTGTTTAAAGGTGGGAGAGATTGTTGGGAGTTTCTTTTTTTTGTACTTTTGCATTTAAGGATACGAGTAGAAAAAGTTTAGTGGTTGCCAAGGCAGCAGAAAATGGGACATGAAGAGAAGAAAAGACCATTACAGTAACTATTTACACTTCAGTAAGTGTGCTATGGAATAATATGTATTTCTAAGAAATACTGTCTAAATGGGTTCCACCACAGAAAACATTCCAAGACTAAAACCAGAGTGAGGATGAAGGCAAAATTTGGGTGTGGAATGAAAAGATACAAGAGAACAGGGTAAACCAGATAAACCAAAAACTTGCACTTCTGCCAAACAAGATTTTGACAGCAGATTCCCAGATGAGGAGAATGGGAGGCATATAAACTAAGCCATGCCTCTGAGCACCACATCTCTACATCTTTTAAATACCTCCAGTGATGGTGACTCGATCACTTCCCTTGGCAGCCTGTTCCAATGCTTAATGTTTTCGGTGAATAATGTTTTCCTGATACTCGATCTACAGCTTCCTTGGCACAATGTGAGGCTATTTCATAGAACCATAGAATTATAGAATGGTAAGGTTGGAAGGGACCTCAAAGATCATCCAGTTCCAACCCCCTGCCATAGGCAGGGACACCTCCCACTAGCACAGGTTACTCAAGGCCTCATCCAATGTGGCTTTGAACACCTCCAGGGAGGGAGCATCCACGACCTCCCTGGGCAACCTATTCCAGTGCCTGAATCCCATCACATCATCAAGTGATGATTTCCTTGCATCCCATCACTTGCTGCTTGGGTAAAGAGACTAGTGCCTCAGTACAATGTACTTTAAGGTAGCTGTAGAGAGTGCTAATGTCTCCCCTTATCACTGAGAAACAGACAAAGGAGGCAGGTAAATATCAAAGCTCACAGAAGAGTAAGAGGGTAATGGTGTGAAAATAGAAATTGAGGTAATCTGTCAAAAGAAAGAGCAAAGTAAGAAGAACACAGGACTGACACTCAGCAAAATAAGGTGTATTGATAACAAAAAGACAAGGATATGCAAAAAGAGAGAGAGAGTGCATTAGGACAGGTTAACATGGCATATATTAGAATGGGTTCATCGGGAAATGGTCTGTTGCTGGCCCCCAAATATTCTCCACTGCATAGGCACAGCATGTTGCTCAGAAATAAGAAACTGGCAGGAGTCTTGAAGGCAAGGTTGTTTGTGATGGTTTGGGAGTTATCCGCCGCCCCACCCCCCCCACACACTTTGTAAAACCACCCAGACTAGACCCAGTCAGCTGGAAGTTAAGAGATGAAGCTCTATTTAAAGTTTAGCACAATGTACAAGTAGATATATACACAATATACAGGAATAGTTACAGAAATATACAAATTAAAGGTAATACAAAAACACAACACCTCTCCCAGAAATCAGAGACCCCAGGAGGGTCTCCCAACCACCCTTCCACCTTCTCTCCACCCCTATACCTTACCCCAAGGTTTGCCTTACATGCAAAGTGAGTTTGGAGGATCGGCCAGGGGGGTTAGAAGGAAAGTGGTTAGTGAGATTACTCGGCAGAGGGGAGGAGGAGATCAGAAGCTAGACCGCCTGAGGTGCTGTGCCTGAGAGTCTGCAAGCCCAAGTGTCTTATCTTTGTTTTGTATTCTTTTCTTAAACATCTCAGCAAGCCTATGAGTGAAGTAGACATCACCATTGTTTTCTTATCACAGCCTAGAATATAATTTTCTCTATTAAAATATTGCAATTAGCCTCAAACCAGCACACTGTTTAGGAAAGCATTCAAGGACAACTGGGAAAACAACAGCTGGAACTTTTGTAGCAGCACTGGTGCCTGCAGCATCCCAAACCTAGCAGATGCATGTGCAGGAACCTTCACTCTTACGTGCGTAAAGGTGGAGTTTGGCACAGCTCCCCTCACGTTCCAGGCACACGTGCAGGGACAGGGGCTGGATCACTGTACAACAGAAGGGGAGGCCCCCACAGGGATGCCTGTGAAGAACCTGTACACTTGTTTGAGTCTGTGTGTGCAAGTGCCATTGGCAGTGGGTCTGGGGGTGCAGACCCACTTCAGAATCTAGCTAGAACAGTTAGCAGTGAGGAATATGCTCCAGCAAGTGGTAATCCAGGTGTCCTCAGGAAAATTATTCAATTTACAGAAAAGTAGTGACTTCAAAACAGAAAGTTAAAGACAGCAGCCAGTTCAGGTAGTGGTATGAAGAAAACCCTATTATCCTCTAAAACAAAATAAATTTTGCCTGAGTCAAAATATCTTTATCTAAGGAAAGGGACAACACATTTTCCATAATAATAGTAATCGGACAGCATTCCCAGAAGAAAAGTCTGTTTAATCACGATATTCACCTTGCTGAATTATAAAACAATGCTATCTATCACTTTACAGACCACTGAGTCTACAGAATGAAATGCTATTTCCAGTATACTTCAAAACTTTACCACTTGAGTTTTGTCTACGAACAATTTCTCTGTCACTGCTATGGTCGCCTTTCGTCTTACATTGCAGCAGCAAAATGCCTCTGAACCACCATGGCTCATAAGGAAGCTCACTTGGGAAGCATGGTAGCACAGAGACATTGTGCCAGCCTGGTGAAAAAACTCTTCCCATTTGGCTGTTCAATCTTTCTTTCTTTCAGGAAAAACAACCATTCCTGTATGCTTACTCATAATTAGAGAGGACATCAGGGGTCACAGGACATGGTTGCACCTTATGAGCATCATCATGGGTCTCAATGTAGGGAAATGACCAGAAATTCACTTCCTTGTCTAGGAAAGTGAAGCAGGACTATGGTACCCAAGAGCAGAGCACTAGCAGCCCACGTATGAAAAGTAGTCAGTGTGCAAAGTGCTGTTATGGGGAAAAAAAACAACCACCTCACAACCTATGCCTTGCACGAAGGGGAAGTTTGCGAAGAGCATCTCCAGATGGAGAAAGCCAACATCAGGGGAAGCTGCCCCTGACAGCTCCAATGTACCATTTAGCAGCTGACAGAAGCTCTTGTGCTGCTGTGAAAACCAGGTGCTCCTGGTCCTTGGCTCCTGCCGCGCTCAAAGAAACCACAAGAGCTGACAGCTCTTCGTTTTTATGAGAGATGATGACTCACAGGAGCTTGGATCTTACAAATCCATCGGCTCCGCTGCTCCTGAAGGTATTGGCATGTTTGGGGCAGATGGGCCTCATGAGTCGTATCAAGCCCTAAGCTCCAGGGTATCTTTTAACAGCAGTAGGATCCTACTTTGCTGGACGTTGGCTGCCCTCAGCTGTTGATCTTGGACTTGTTTACGCACAACAAGCACTGGAGATGAGTTGGGCAGATTTGCAAATATAAAGTAACATTTGTTGTCCACAGCTTTCACTGAGACAGATTAAACTGGTGTAAGAGACCAGACAGAAGGCAAAACTCAGTGGTGAGAAACATTATTCCAGCACTAGGATGCCAGCTCTGATTTTAGTGTGACAATGCTAAAGCCATTTTTGCTCATATGGATTTTTTATATACTATAAAAAATTCATTCCAGCCCTTTTCTGGAAAATTAGTTGAAGTTCTGTTTAGCAAATAACCCAAAAAAATGAGATAAAAACAATTACTGTTAACCAGATTGAACACAATGAGTCTGGTGGGCTCTGTCATACATAATTCAGATGGAAAACAGGCCTAGATGGAACATTCCACACATATCATAAACACCTTATCAGAGAAACAGAACAGGCCTGGCATTACCAGTTTAAATTTGTCAAAATTGCGTTAAATACAGCATGAATGTGGTGTTTATTTTTATGGTTATTTTAGAGCAAAGTTCCCCCAATTACTCAGACAAATAAAAGCAACAGATTATTGCCATGCTTTAAAAGCAATTAATTCTGTAGATCAATTTTTAAGCTAATAAAGGTTTGGTTTCGGTTTGCTTCGTTTCTAACAACAATCATTAATTAATTAACAGCAGTCCTCTTTACTAATGTAGTCATAAGAAAATTTTATTTAAGCCTCCTCACAGTAGTTCCAACTGAAAAACTGATGTACTGTTAAATTCCAGTGCAGGAAGCTGTAAGGTACCAGCAACTGCTTAGATTTTCACCCTTCTCTCCAGGAACATAACTTACAGCAGAGCACTGACAGCAGCAAATAAGAGGCTGCCACATGAGAATTAGTAATTTTGTTACTATTTTCATTTCCTTCACATGGAGTAGGGAGGCTCATGAGGCTTGGTGCTGAGGGAGTGGGAAGAAATAAGGAAAATAATCTGTAGAACTCATTATTTTTCTGTGAAAAAAAGTGGGAGGCATAAGTTACAGAGGGTGGCAATTGTAGATCAGACAAGGGCAGAAACTGATACTCAGTTGTGAGAGGAAAAAGAGCAGTGGAAAGACGGCTGAAAAAAATGCAGCAACCACACGGACTATATAACAAGAGTTGCATGCAAAGCACATCAAAACTCTTGCAGTGCACACTCAGAGCAATGAAACATTTGGGTTTTTTCTTCCCAAGAGCACCAGCCCTGCCTCCTGCCCAGCAGTGAGACAGCACACAGCTCAGTATCACTGCTGGAGACATCGGGTCTCTCCAGCTTGCACGGCAATTATTTGGCTTTCAGAAGTTATGATGGGAAAAGGGGTGGGCAGGCAGGGCAGCAGTGGGTGACTGCCAGAGCACACTGCACTGTAGTAGACCTAGACAGCCTGGGATTGTCGCTGTCAGGATCAAGAGGTTGAGCACAGGCAGATCACAATGACAGAATTTAATATTTTTCTTGAAGCCTTCATTATCAGCACTGCTACTTAAATGAATGACTCATTCATCTATCCTGTCTCAAAGATCATAACAGGAAGCATTACACTCATCTCTGTTTCTCCACTACTTTATTTATAGCTGCAATTAAAGAAAAAGAAATGTGTTTTCCCAAGAAGTTTCACTTCACAAAAGAAATCTACAAACCAAAAGTTTATACAGCATAAGGAACCCACATAAAACAATAGACACACAACCCCCCTCACTTCTTTTGTCTATGTGAAAGACAACCTAGGCTCACCCTGAAAAAAAAACAATCACTGCTAATCAGAGGCTTAGTGTTCAAAAAAGAAAGCAAATAAAAAAAACTATGAAAAGTCAAATAAACCCCACTCCAAATGTATAGAGTCATGATGAGTGCAACATTTTAATAGGACATGCAGTAATGACTTTAAAGTGACAGAAGATAGACTCAGACTAAATATGAGGATGGCATTTTTTATGATGAGTGTGGTTGCCCAGACACAGGCTGTCCAGAGAAGATGTAGATGCCCCACCCCTGGAGATATTCAGTGTCAGGTTGGATGGGGCTCTAAGCAACCTGATCTAATTAAAGATGTTTCTACTCACTGCAATGGGTTGGAATACATGACCTTTAAAGGTCCTTTCTTATTCTGTGATTGTATGTTTCTATGAGTCTATGTTTCTGTTTTTATACTGAAAATGCAATTGTTTTCATGAGTCCTTTTTTCCCTAAAAGGACCTTTGTCTGGAGAATGTAGCACAAATTCATAGAATGGCAAGGTTGGAAGAGACATCAAGGATCTAGTTCCAACCCCCTGCCATAGGCAGGGACACCTCCCACTAGCAGAGGTCACTCAAGGCCTTGTCCAACTTGGCCTTGAACACCTCCAGGGAGGGAGCAGCCACAACCTCCCTGAGCAACATGTGCCAGTGCCTCACTATCCTCACTGGAAAGAACTTCCTCCTAACACCCAGTCTAAATCTCCCCTCTGCCAGTTTAAACCCATTGTCCCTCATCCTGTCATTGCAAGACCTTGTCAGTAGTCCTTCCCCAGCCTTCCTGTAAGCCCCCTTCAGATACTGGAAGGCTACTATAATGTCTCCTCGAAGCCTTCTCTTCTCCAGGCTGAAAAGCACCAACTCTTGTAGCCTGTCCTCATAGCACAGCTGCTTCAGCCCTCTGATCATCTTCATGGCCCTCGTCTGGACCTGCTCCAACAAGTTCCATGTGCTGAGGGCACCAGAACTGCACAGAGTCCAGGTCCTCCCCATTGATCTCCCCATTGATTTTACTGTTACATTAACTGAAAAAACTTTCACATAAGGACACATAAATCAGCTATATTTATGGCATAGTTTCATGGCAACATTTTCTCATCAATACAAATGAATTTATTTCAATTAAAAGTTATCTACTGCAGTGCCTTAGGAGTGGGAGACAGCTGTACTAGACACTTAGTCCATCTTTTTGCTAATTTGAGGTGGCATGATTTTATGGTACTAGGCTAATAATGCCTGAGAGTAGTGTAATTCATATATTCTAATGAAAAAGAATGCTAAGACATTCCTCAGTGTGAGTTTCTATCTGCCTTATATATCTATGCAGATATTGCTGTTAATTTATGCTATTGTGTGTTTCCTTTTTGCCTTGTGTAAAAAGTACATGAAAGGTAGAAGGTCACTCGTCACTTAACTTAGTAACTTGCTTCCCTGTAGCAAGTAATCTCTGCCACTGTCTGTGTTGTTCTGGGAAGAGGACACTGACAGCCAGAGGAGAGCTAAAGAGGAGAGTTGAGAGGACAGCTCCTTCTGGTTTCAAGTTAAGAATGCATCTGTTGATGTCTAGCTTATGGTTCACTTAAACCTTTGTGCAAACTAGTGGGGCTCCCCTTTATTGAGATATTTAGAGCCACAGGCACACTTAAAATTGAGTCTATTTTCAATTAAAATGTCTCTGCAAAAGAGAAATTTATGAGCTTCCACACAGCCTGAGTTCCAGACACATCTCCCTAGTTACCACGTATCACATCTAATAAAAGGCTTTGTATGGTATACACAACAGTCTAGGAGTTAATAAGATTCTTCAAACAAATGTATTATTTCAGTAGGAACACAGGGCATGGATCAGCTCAAAATTCTTCAACTTTACTAAGAATTTGTCCATAGGGTCTTTCGTACAGAAAGTCCTGAGCTTTTGTTTCATAGTGTATTAGCCATACCAGACAGGAAACCACACAAGCATAGCAGCATGCTTGAGTTTTTTAACTCTGCTAAGAAAGTTGTCCAGCTTTGTTTGAAAAGACATTACAGATCAGTCCTTGAAGGTTTTATTTCATGCCTGGCAGAATCAGAAGGATGGGGTGAAACTGACATGTAATTTCTCAGTCTTTAGTGCAGAAGCAACCAGGAGCTCATTCAGTGTTTGTTCTTCATAGAATGGTAAGGTTGGAAGGAGGCAAATCTGAGAGTCTCAGGAACAAGACTGCAACTGGATAACAAAAGTTTCCATGGCAATATGAAGACTACCACAAACATTTCCTTTCTCTGCCAAGTGGACAAGGTATGGTTCTTTATCAGCATCTCCTAACATAAATCATCAATTACTCTCCTCAAAGCAAAGCACTTTTCCTTTGGGAAAGCGTAAGGAGAAGAGCAAGGCTCAATTGGTAGTCCTCTTTCTTAGCGGGCAACTGAAAGGCACTTGCATATGGTGGGGATGTTGTGTAAGAGCATACATAGGTTAGAATGAATTCTGAATGCCAAAAAGGTTATTCAAAGAACATTCAAGAGAACAAATAGCCTTACAGTGCTTAAGAGAGCTAGGTAGGAAGGCTGAAAAGCAGATCAGCACCTTGAATGTAAAGCTAAGCCAAGAATTTTATAAGGGAATTGTAAGAAGAGATGGTCATAAACAGGGCAGGCTACAAGAAAAACAAGTTTAATTCAAGCAATGTCATGAACTGAAGATGAGTGTGAAACAATAACCTCAAGCTGATGAGATTTTCTGGAGTTTTAAGCACAATTTGCTTTCAATATTTTTTTTTTTTTCATTTAAAAAGGGTTGAAAAAGAATGTAAGTAGAACAGGTAATGAGACAGCCTCTAAAATTACTCTCAGAGTAGTTAAAGACAACTGCACAGGCTTCAACTGGATAAAAATACAGAA
The DNA here is from genome assembly GCA_013396675.1 of Eubucco bourcierii. Classification (NCBI taxonomy): domain Eukaryota; kingdom Metazoa; phylum Chordata; class Aves; order Piciformes; family Ramphastidae; genus Eubucco; species Eubucco bourcierii. The sequence goes on from VWZE01013718.1 coordinate 15,409, forward strand.
TATTATTGGAAGATTAAATGGAAGGTGCTATTAGTAACTACAAACTTGTCGTGGTAGGTCTAAGCAGGCCAAATTAGGCTTGTACATGTCCTGGCTTGCCCAGGCGTGCTTTCCTGCTCTCTCTCCTTCTGTTTTGGGGAAAGCAACTGCCGGAAAAAGGACAAAGAACCTGGAGCCACTAAGTCTGGTGTCTGTGGCCTGCCCAGTAACTGAGGTAAACAAGGTGCACACGGTTGCCGTGTGCAAGGCTGTGTTCTGCCCAAAAAAGGGT
>VWZE01013726.1:0-61978 GCA_013396675.1 Eubucco bourcierii
CTACCTAGAATACTGATGACAGTGTCCCCTTCCCCCATTACCTTTCTGGATGATATGCAGGAAAGAACTTTTACCAGTAGAATCTTGGGAAAAAAGTTCATGAAAACACGTGTTTGATCAATTGTTTCTCTTATTAGAAAACAACAATATGAAGGAAATGTAATAATTTCAGACTGCATCAAAACTAGGGCTGAAAAATTGAGGTTTGGATGATTAATTCACAGAATCACAGAATTAACCAGGTTGGAAAAGACCCTTGAGATCATCAAGTCCAACCTATTACCCAAATCTTGCCTCTTCCTTTCCACATCTGAAACACTACATCTTTATTCATAAGCAAATGTTTGAATAAAATAAGGATGACTCAAGTAACTGAGAGGGAGAGGAGCAAGTTAGCCACCCAAAAAAAATTCCTTCACATCACTACGAAGTTTGCGATTTCAAGAAATTCCACATTCAAATGTTCCTTGGTAGGAGTAATTGGGGAAGAAAAGAAAAAAAAAAAGAAAAAGAAAAAGAAAGGAAGAAAAAATAATAATAAGAATGACTTAACTTGTGTTAAGGGATAAGTGTTCCATTCACCAAAATGATTTCATTTATAGATTTGATGAAGGCAAGCACAAAATTTGGAAACCATGTCCCACCTATTTATTGGATCAAGATTATAATTCTGGATGTATTTTTAAGACAGAAGGACCCACTCTTGCCATCTCTATCAGGAATGGGAATGGGAGTGAAGAGCTTTTTTCTAAAAGACTGAAGTCTGATTTTTATAGTAAGTATGTAAAATCATAACTGCTTTGGTAGTCCTTGTGTCTTTGCTGATTCTCTAGTTTGAGGAGAAATCAGTTGTATTGGTGTGTAAAATCTTATTAGTTTGGATGCCAGTACCAAACTATGACTATTTCATGTTGATTTTCATTCATTGCTGTCACCATTTGTTGGTCAGGCCTGTGTACAGTGGCAACTAAGTGAGACTACATGGACACAAAGCATACTTTCAGAATTAGAGTGGAAATATCAAATATATGAGTGTGCTTAATGCTGACCAAATCTGCTCAGTATCTGATAAAATAATGCAAAAATATAGAACATAGAATTATCGGGGGGGGGGGGGAAAATTAAAGATATTTCAAATACCTTATTAACTTTTATTGACTATGTTTCAGCAAAAACAATTAAACAAAAACCTATGAAATGATCCAACTTTGAGAACAGTTTTATATCTCATAGTTTTACCACTATCTGGTAAACTAGGGAAAACTGCATCCTGACCCTTGAATTTTGGCTGTTTATCACCCATCGACAATAAAATCAATTTCTGAACAATTAGGTAATGGAACATAAATATCAAGGATCAGACTTTAGTCTTTAAAGCAGGAAGGGAAAATTTTCATAATACAGAAAAGTAACAAGAAGAATTGAGAAAGAAGATAACACCTTTTACTTTCCACTACTGGAGATTAACTAGCTACATAGATCAAACCATTGCCTGCTCCCGGGACCACCATGATGAGTAGACTCAGTTGTGCTCAGGTAGGCATTCATTGCTTTTTGCACCACTACCATATCCTACATAGCCTCCATCAGCTGCTTAGGTTTGTCTTGTAGATTTTGTGGTACTGAATACGTCAGCCCCTTTCCAATGAAAGTAGTCTATTTCTTTTTCTTAATTGAAGTGAGTGTGAGAGTAGAATCCTTCCTTAAGTAGAAGTATCAGTTCCTGACATGAGATAGATTCTACCTTTGAATGTGGCACCTGGAATGATGAGTAGTGCAATGACGTCAAGCTCATTTCGTCATTTAATAGGGAGGAGAGCTACAAAAATATGTCCTTCAAGAACCATCTTCTTAACTTACTGGTCAGAAAACATTGAGACAAGGAAGAAGTAACAATTCTAACTGCAAAGTACTTCTTAACACATTATAGCATCATTTGTTTATCTACTTCTTAGTAAAGCCCAATCGACCAGAAAATGTGACCTTCTTCTGGAAAGAGGACACTGTTACTGTAAGCTGTAACAAACCAGAGAGAGCTGTGAAGTGCTTGAGACTTGAGCTGCAATACAAAAGCAAGTTTGACGAAGACTGGCAAGTGAGTTGAGCATGATATTTTTAATGAATGTGGGAATAAACTTGAAGTAACATCTCCATAGAATGTAAAATAAAGTTGTTTTCAAAATTTTCTCCCATCCTATATTTTCAAATATAGCTGGTAGCAGAAAACTTGTATTTTTTAAAGATTCTGGTTCCCTGCCATACCAGAAATAATTTCCCCTTTCAGTTATATGTAGTTGCCACCCAAAGCGATAAGGACTGTCTGAGAGAAAGATCATGTATTCAAAATAGAAGAGTTTTGGAATTAAAAAAGCAGAAAGGTAGAGAAAAGAAAAAAAAAAGTGAAAGAAACAAGGTGACACAGGATTTGTGCTTATTCTAAAGTTAGCTATTAAGTATTTCTAAGTATTATTTCATTGACTTAAACCATTCTACTCTCAAATATAACTTGTAATTATTTTGTGAGTCAACGTGTCTGCATGTTGTAATTATGTAGCTGTAGCATAACACACTATATAATGATTTTTATGACCTCCAGCCAGTATCAGGCAATGAGGAATGGATATGAATAATGAAAAGTCAGTCAAGAAACAGAATTCATCAAAACTCAGAGAAGCTAAAATGCAGTTCTGAGACTTTTGGGTTAGCCTGTCCCTTGTCCTATTTGTGATCATGACCAAGTGTAGCATTCTTAAAGCCTATCTTAAAAACCATAATTAACCATATCCCTCCCATCTCAGTCCAGAACTTCCAAGTGCTGCAGTGTTGGAGAGCAAGGCTTTGATCCAAGGAAATGCTATTCTTTCCGGGTCAGACTGAAGAGGCTAGTACCCTACTGCAACGTAGTTGAATACAGCAGTGACTGGGAAGCAGAAACATTTTGGATGAATGGCACTTTATTGGGTAACAGCAGTGGTACTTTTGTATGTTCTCTATGTATGAATGGGGAAGGAGTGACCCCCAAAAGTGGTTGGGAACATGTAGAAAATTAATGTTGCACTGTTTTTTTGCATATTCTGTTATCAGAGAAAGTTCAGGTGGATGTCTAGTTGCTCATGTTTACTTCCTGTCCATTTTATTCCTGAAGACCCATAACATAATCAATTTATGCCATGATCAGCAAAGTTAACAATATTATGATAATGTGTAGGATCAATGACAGCAATGTGATGTATGGAGACATGGGGACATACAATGCATGAACATCAGGATTCAATCCTGATAAAATCCTTGATGCAGTTTGCTCTGAAACTAGATCTAATTGATATAGAAGACCACCAGCCATAGCAGGTGGATATGTGCTGGATTCATCAAAACAGGGATGTCAAAGAAAGAGATGAAATGGAAGTACAGTCAGTATCAGAACTGCTTTCCCACCAGGCAGACAAATTTAACTGTGTGCAAATCACTTCAGTTAGATCTTTAGTAGAAATCATATTTCAAAACTGAAAAACAGATTCGCTGTAGTAAGAAAAAGACTATGCACTAGCCCATCATATTTATATATATTAGCTAAGCACAAAATGCCACCCACTAGGTTTTATCAGAACTATAAAATCCAACATGTCCAGTGTACCCAGATCTTAATTCTGCAGAATGCAATGGGCTACTAGCTCATATGAAGAGAAGTTTTGTTTTTTTCATGCACAAAATCTGGGATGAAATCCTGGAGAACAGGTGTTTGTAGCCTAAGTACTAGAACTTGGGACAGCACTGCTGTCCAGAGAAGTCTTCATCATGCGAAGTATGAACCTGTCCTCAGGTGTGGCTGACAAATGCCCTTAAGAAAACACAGAAAACAATGTCTCCCTATGCACCTCCAAGGGGTGAACATTTGACATGGTTTCTTTAAGAACAGGAAGCACAGAAGAGACAGAATAATGGGTCAGGCACTTTGGTTTCCCCTGGATCAGAAGTTGCATTCCCACAGCCCTTTCACTGGGGCAAACACTTCAAAACTTTAACAAATTTCTATTGACTTCAAATCTAACATCAGAGCAGTCTGTGAACAAAGCTGTGATCAAAAAAATTCATAGACTCTGAAAATGTTCTTTGAGGATCACTACTTTTCTTGTGGTTTTCTCACAACTTAAACAAAACAAGTGGGTGGAACAGGCTGGACAGTTGCTTCTGTAAGAGTTTAGTTTTTGTACTATTTCCATGGAGAGCAGAAGGACAGTAGTAGGAGGTAGATTTTGAGGCATCATTTCAAAAGTTTCATGAAAAATACTGAGGGGAGGTTGAAAAGTGCACAAATGCATTAGTTTTATCATAGAATCATATAATCATCTGGACTGGAAAGGATCTCCAAGATCATCGAAGTCCAGTCATTTCACCCACTCTGTCAAGTCTGTCACTACACCATGTCCACACAGCTTTTAAACACATCCCAGGATGACAATTCAATCACCTCCCTGGGCAGCCTGTTCCAGTGGCTCACAACCCTATCCATGAAAAGATTGTTCCTATTGGCCAGTCTAAAACTCCTGAGGCATAGCTTGAGGTCATTCCCTCTCATTCTATCATTAGTTACTTGTGAGAAGAGACCAACACCTTCCTCTGGACAACCTCCTTTCAGGCAGTTGTAAAGAGCAATAAGGTCTCCCCTCAGTCTCCTTTTTCATAGACTAAATGGCCCTAGTTCACTCAGACACTCCTCACAGGACTTGTTGTCCAGGCCCCTTACGAGATGAGCAGCCTTCTCTGTGCCCATTCCAACACCTCAATGTCTTTCCTGTACTGCAGTGCCCAAGACTGAACACAGTACTCGAGGTGCAGTCTCACCAGCACTGAGTACAGAGGGACAGTCACCTCCCTGGCCCTGCTAGCCACACTATGTCTAATACAGGCCAGGATACCATTTGTCTTCTTGGCCACCTGGACACGTTTCTGACTCATATTCATCCACTTGCCAATCAGTACCTCCAGGTCCTTTCCCACCACACAACTCTCCTGCCATTCTTACCCAAGCTTGTAGCATTGCATGAGGTTGTAGTGGCCCAAGTGCAGGATCCAGTACTTTGTCTTTTTGAAGCTCATACAATTGACTTCAGCCTATTGGTCCAACCTATCCAGGTCCTTCTGTAGAGCATCCTACCCTCAAACAGATCAACACTCCCACATAATTTCGTGTCATCTGAAAACTTACTGAGGATGCACTCAATCTGCTCATCCAAATCACAGATAAAGAAATTGAACTGGACTGGTTCCAATACTGAGCTGTGGGGAACACCACTTGTGACTGACCTTCAGGTGGATTTAACTCCACTGACCACCATTCTCTGGGCCCAGCCAGCCAGCAAGTGCTTTAACTAGCAGAGCATGTGCCCATCTAAGCCATGAGCAGTCAAGTTTTTTATGAGAATGCCATGAGAAACCGTGTCAAAGTTGTGGAAACCTTGTGGAAGTCCAGGTAAACAGCATCCACAACTTTTCCTTCTTCCAACAGTCAGGTCATCTTGTCATAGATGGAGATCAGGTTCATCAGGCAGGACCTGCTCTTCATAAACCCATGCTTACTGGGGTTGTCCTCCATATGGGATGTAATAGCACCATATACCTGTGTGTTATTTGATATCCTATCACCACTTACTTTCGGGGTATTGACATTTGTGGTTTGTTTGGTTTTTGTTTGCAGCATAGGGGAGATGTTGGTTGGTTGTTTTATCCTGGGCAGTAAGATATGTAGGCTACATGTAAACCTGCACTTGTAGCTTTGGTAACTGCAAGTAGGTATATGAAATATAAACCTTTGCACAAAGTTGCTCTACCACTGTCAACACAACATGATGAAGATGAAAAGAAATACTCAATTCATTTATAATGCTGTCGTGGTAGGCCTGGGTAGGCCAAAATAGGCTTATATATGTCCTGTCTTGCTGTGCTGTTTTGAGGCTAATTGGAATATTTTAATGGAGAATATTATACTATAGGCTGTGAAAAGGAAACAATGGTGATGTCTACTTCACTCATAGGTTTGCTGAGATGGATAAGAATAAGAACTCAAAACATAGATAACACAGTGTCTTGGGCACAGCGTCTCGGGTTGTCTAGCAGCTTCTGGCTTTTCTCCTCTCTGTCAAGTAACCTCACTAACCACTTTCCTTGTAACGACCCTGACCAATCCTCCAAACTCATCTTCCACATAAGGCAAGCCTTGGGGTAGGGTGTAGAGGTGAGGAGAGAGTGGAAGGGTGGTTGGAAGCTCCTCCTGGGGTCTCTGATTTCTGGGAGGGGTGTTGTGTTTCTGTATTACCTTTAACTTGTATCTCTCTAAATATTCCTGTGTATAGTGTATATATCTGCTTGAGCATTGTGCTAAGTTGTAAATAGAGCTTCATTCCTTAACTTCCAACTGGCTGAGTTCTAGTCTGGATGATTTCACAAAGTGTGGGAGGGTGGAGAACTCCCAAACCATCACACTTGCCCAGATGTGTTTTTCTGCTCTCCTTCTCTCTGTCATGGGGAGAAGCAACCACAGGAAAGAGGACAAAGAACCTGGAGCCACTGAGTCTAAGGACCCTGGCTTGCCCAGACTTGTTTTGCTCCTGTTTACATCCTGTGGTAAACAAGGTAGACACGCTTGGCTTGTGCCTGCCTCATTCAAGGCCTATGTCTTCCCCAAATTTGGATAAAGCAAGCCTATGGCTTCATCTAATATGGTCAAGCTTCACTAACTGCCATTCTGATTGGCTATTCTCTGTCCAAAGATCCATTAGTTTGGGACTGTAATGATAAATAAAGATGAGCAGGTAGCACAATTTGCTCTGCCGTTGTATTTGTGCTTGCTGCTTGCTGCTGCCATAGTTCCTGCTTATTGTGCTCTCTGTCTATAGCAGTGATACCGGCATTGCCTTCTGCAGTGTTATGCTTTACTAAACTCTAAGTTAGCTCTCCTGAACTGCCTGGAAACTCCACTGCCTCGAGTTTACCAGGAACAGGCTCTAAATGCCTCCATGCGATTGACCTGCATAGCCAGCATGAATGTTATGCTGAGACTGCAGATCGCAAGACATCCTGGCTTCACCTGAAAGTCTCCTGCCAAGATTGGAAGTCCTGGAGGTACACAGCTCATCCAGAGAAATCAGGATCAGATCAGAGATTGTCTGCCTCCTTTTCCCAGCATCCTGTGAAGAAGCCTGTGAAGAATCAGAAGCCTCAGCGACTCACAAGACATTGACAGAACCCTGAACTTGTTTGTTGTTAAGAATTTTTTTTAAGTCGATGTTCTAGCACTATTATGAATATCTACTGTCAAAGCAATTTTTTTTTTACTTTTATGTCTTTTTATTATTCCTAGATTCATGCAATGTTGATATAAAATCTCAGTCAAACACAGTAATTGCTTTAAGTTGTTTGCTGACAGGACTTCTAATGATGCTTATCCTCTTGATTCTTCTGTGTAAATGGCAGAGGTAACTACAATTTTATTGGTTATGACTAAATAATCATCTAGTGAAAACAGAGCTACCATTCAAAACCACCTCTCCTAAGACTCGAAATTGTCTTCAGATAAATGAAGTCATCACAAAGGCATGGGATTCAGTAGCTTAATTAGTACCGGAGACGTAATGCATGCTGTCTTCCAAATACCAAGGGCTCACACTTTCAAAACCAGAACAATGCTGCTAAAAGATCATGTTTCCGGATAAATTTTGTCTCTTCCACTTTATTTCTTCTTTTTTTTTTAGAAATTTAGTTAAATCCTGACATGTCAGTTATTTTTGTTTTCTTCTGAACTAATGTTCTTTTTTGCAACTTTCATCTTAATGTCTGCAGTAAGTTGGGGTAACCTTGAATGCATTCAACTTTGAAAGACTGTATCGATGTTTGGGTTTGCAGGTGAATGACTACTTTCGTTTTTAGAATCTACAATTAAACAAAACCCAAGCAAATAAACAAACAAACAAAATCTTAAAAGAAGTTAACTAACATCAAATCCCATCTAACATCAAATCCCATCCAGGCCCCCAAAAATTATGGTTTTCAGTGGGGAGGAAAAAAAATAGCCTGAAATGTAGTATTTTCAGAGCTGAAATTATAGATGACTCTCATAACCTATTTTAGATGATAAGTTGATTTTTTGTCTTCTAAACTTACATGTTTCAAACTTGCATCTGTGTTTACTGAGTCAATCAATACAGTTAGTTGAATTTGGCCAGGGGATGCAAAACTCTGACTACTACGTGGAGCAGAATTGGCACCTGCTGACTATCTAAAGGTTTAGATAGAGTCTAGAGTTTACTAAGATGGGGTTGGTTGAAAATCCAGCAGAATAATCACTTCTATCCTGATGATGTTATCATACTGTTAGAACTGACTTTTTACTTTATGCCTCATTTAAAAGAAACCAACCCTAGAGTACTTTCCTATAAAATATATTTGTAGCTACAGAACCATACTGAAGTAGATTTTTGTATGAAAGACAACAATATAACAAATTTGTGATTTTTTTTTCTTCTTCACAGACTTCAGAATTCTATCATGCCTGCTATACCAGATCCAAAATATGTATTTACTGATCTCTTCAGTGATCATAATGGAAACTTTCAGGTAAACTTCCCTTTTCTCATGTTGAGAATAATTTGAAAGTAAATACTGATACTTTCGCTGTACCAGCATTACCATAGGCACTTCACAAAGTCTGATCTTGACCTCTGTGAAATACTGTGAGCCTTAGTGTCAAGCCTAAAGGCTGCTAAGCCTTTAGACAGGAAACGATTGTCAGATCACACACTTTTCACTTTTTTTTACTTACTGTTTCTTGAGTCCACGACATATGTGATGTATTCATGTCCATTAATTAGGTTTCCTTTATCTTAATTGCTACTAAGACTCCTCTGAGTGGAAAGGTAGATTGATTATCTACCTTTTCAAAGCCAATGACAATATCAAATAGCAATAATAACATTTCTGTGACAAACTGAAAACTTTCTATATAAAGTAGTTTTAAACCGAAAATGAACAATGTATAAATGCAAATGAATACTAAACCTTTAATACAGAAATGTTACACTGCCTAAATCACCATGTGAACTCAGTCTTAATTTAGACTGAGTCTGGGTTTGGGTCAAGGCATGAATGAATTTATCAAAGAGGGCACACCAGGTATTTTACACATCCAAAGTTTTCTAGAGGTCCTGATTAAATAGGAAAATGTATTTTATGTGGTCTTGATAAGAAGTAGAAGTTTTCATGTGTTTGTGGAATCTTGTCTGCTTTTCTACCATTCTACTTTTCTTTGGCCTTGCTGCCTTGTCCTGCTTGTCTATGATGCTTCATTTTCATCTTGTCCGTTGTGACTTATCCAATAAGATGCTGTGGATGGCTGGGAACTTCCCGTCCCTCAATTAGAATTTACCAGACCAGCTCAGACAGCTTGGAAGTAAGATAAAGCTATATTTTACAGAAAAGCTAAATTTACAAGCATATATACACAATATATTTACATGTATTTGCAATTATATACAATTCAGAAATAATACAGGAATCAAATCTTCCCCCTCAGACAAAGGAAAAGACCAAAAGGGGCCAACATCACTGCCTCTATCTCCCCAGAGAGAAAACAACTAGCAGGGTTCATGTGTTATCTGGTCAGTCAAGGTTAGTGGAAGAAATTAGATCAGAGTGAAGGAGCATCAACAGAGACAATGCTCAAGAGCTAAGAAGAAGAAGATTGCTTATACATTGACTTTTTATATCTCTTATCAAACCAATGAATGATACAAACTTTATGACTGTTATTATTTTACAACCAGTGATCTAATTTAGTTAGATTCTGCACTGAACTTAAAGAAAAATACCTCTTTCTCTTATTAGTATAGTCCAACAAGCATTAAACCACCACAGATGCCATTAATACATGAAATTCAGTCTGTACAGTCAGGGTTTTTTTTTAATTGATATCTCAGTCCCTACTAACATCAGCGGTTTTATGTTCCATAGGAATGGATAGACAAAACTGATCATGTAGTGGTGCCAACCAAGCTAGAATATGAAGAGCCAGAGTGCACTATTGAAGCAGAAAGTCAGCAAGAAGATGACAATAGCATCAAACAGGGGCTTCATGAAAATATATTTTCTTCAGGAGCAGCTGAAAACAGTGACCCCAAGGCAGCTCAGGTTGCTTGCCTGATGCCAAGATCCAACACTATAGCTTCTTTTGCTGGTTTCCAGATTTTAATGAATGATGACATGTATGTGATGTTATAAAGTCTGCATGGTGCATAGGAAATTACATAAAAGATTCTGATGAGTTCAAGAGAGTGGATGAGTAGAAAACCTCACCATGAGTTGATTCACATCAAGTTTTGGAGGCCTTTTCTACATTTCTAAAAATCTTTTATAAAGGTAATGATGAAAAGTTTCAATAGAACCATAGGGATTTTAAACCAATTCAATATGCATAGGGTTTCATACACAGAATATAGCTCGGCTCAGTTCTTTTTATCTGATATAAACTAGCATCACTGCATGAGAATCAAAACATTAGGTTCATTTACATTAGACAAGAATGATTCAAACAATAAGGTAGGTTGTAAAGCCCAGAATATAGATGGTTGTCTACAGAGATAGCTAAATACCTTAACTAAACATATTTTTGTTGAGAAAATACTTTTCTGTCTGAATGAGAAAGATTAAAGCATAATTTCCTGGAATTTTGCTGGGGGAAAAAAATAAAAAGGAAGAAAGTAATTCTGATGTGCGCTGTTTAAGTAACATTCCTGAGCTGAAACGTTATCTTCATTTATGTTTTGGTAAAAAATTGTAATGCTTTTTATTACACTTTATATACATAAAATACTTTTTTATATGCATAGATATATTCACATTGTATATAACAAACCAGAAATAAAACAAAACAACCCTGTGATGGTTCAGGACTTCCCCACCCCCCACACTTTGTAAAATGACCCAGACTAGAACTCAGCCGGCTGGAAGTTAAGTGATGAAGCTCTATTTACAGCTCAGCATAATGTACAAGCAGAGATATATACTATATACAGGGATATTTACAGAAATATACAAATTAAAGGTAATACAGAAACACAACACTCCTCCCAGAAATCAGAGACCCCCGAAGGGCCTCCCAACCACTCTTCCACCTTCTCGCCACCCCTATACCTTACCCCAACATTTGCCTTATGCGCAAGGTAAATTAGGAGGATCGGCCAGGGGGGTTAGGAGAAAAGTGGTTAGTGAAAATTTATCGGCAGAGGAACCAGAGCCAGAAGCTGCTAGACCGCCCCAGATACTGTGCTGTGTCCACAGAGAGAGACAGAGACTGACTTATCTATGTTTATGTTCTTTTCCCAAAACAAATCTTAGCAAGCGTATGAGTGAAGTAGACATCACCATGTTTTGCTATCACAGCCCATAGCATAATTTTCTCTATTAAAATATTCTAATTAGCCTCAAACCAGCACAAACCCCAAATGTGAAATATTTATTTTATAAATAACCTCTTATGAAGAAAATAAACCATAGAGAATAATCAAAATTTGAAACAAAACATTTTTTCCAAAAACCACCCCTTCTATTCCTGGAGAACTCTAGAAAAAAGTGTCAAGAGAATGAAGAAGAAAAACATTAAAGCATGAATTGGTTGTGGGAATTAATGATGCAGGAATTATAAAATCTGTAGTTATTTGATTTCCAGAAAGCCCCACCCACAAACTACACAAATTAGTTAGATTGCATTCAAAATGCATTCGGGAAGATCTTCATAAGGATGCTTATAGGGAATTTAGTAATTCAGGAATATCAGAAAATTGGAAAAGGTTTGCTACCAAAATAGCTTTGCCACACTTACAAATAAAGGCAGCCCAGAGCCCTAGGGAACATCTGTGTTACTCATGGCAGTGGAGTAGGAATTTGGAGATGGTCTCTTGGCTCCTCCGTGGCAGTGTCTTCAACCAACTGCAAATCCAGCGGCGAGTTAATATGGCACAGGATCCGATGTGAGTAAACCTGGTAGAGTCCAAACTGACTGCAGATGTGGCTGCCATGGGCAAAGATCGGGGGGCAGCACAGGGCAAAGCCAGGTTGCTTGGCAGTGTTCCCACAAACAGCATCAGTTTACAGCGGAGGCAGGTCCCTGCAGCAGGAAGCCAGGATGCAGCAGTCTGAAAGTGGGGACCATGCACTTTCTTGCCACCGTTCTTCCAGATGCCCCTCAAGGTCTGACTCCAGGTCACACACAAGGTTTGCCTCAAGGTCTGACTCAAGATCCGAGTCAAAGTCCCAGTCAAAGTCCCGCTAGATAATGTGTCCAGTAGCCATATATATATGCTGCGGCGATTTGCTCTTCCCCATTCAAGCCCGCGGGGGTGGGGTAAGGAACTTCGTGCCTACTTCTTTCCACATTCCAAACCCCTGGAGCCAAAGGTGGGGAGGAGTAAAACGGTTTTGCACCCCATGCAAACCTCTGCTGGGGCAGGGACTTGGGTGTGCCCTGCCACAAAGCATTACTTGTGTGTGTTGGGGTCACCAAAGGGATCCAAACATGTCCCTGAGCTCTGTTCTTCTGGTGTCTGCCATAGTCCATCTCTGATGGGATATAGAATCATAGAATGGTAAGGTTGGAAGGGACCTCAAGGATCATCTAGTTCCAACCCCCTGCCATAGGCAGGGACACCTCACACTAGGACAGTTCACTCAAGGACTCATCCAAACTGGCCTTGAACACCTCCAGGGAGGGAGCATCCACAACCTCCCTGGGCAACCTGTTCCAGTGCCTCACCACCCTCACTGGAAAGAACTTCCTCCTAACACCCAGTCTAAATCTGGGTTCAAACCCAGAACTCTGTCAGTTCAAACCCGTTAGCCCTTGTCCTGTCATTGCAAGACCTTGTAAATAATCCCTCCTCAGCCTTCCTGTAGGCCCCTTTCAGATACTGGAAGGCTACTATCAGGTCTCCTGGAAGCCTTCTCTTCTCCAAGCTGAAGAGCCCCAACTCTCTCAGCCTGTCCTCATAGGAGAGCTACTCCAGCCCTCTGAGCATCTTTGTGGCCCTCCTCTGGACCTGCTCCAACACTTCCATGTCCTTCCTGTGCTGAGGGNGATTGTGCCTACCCAGGTGCAGGACCTTACACTTGGCCTTGTTGAATTTCATGTCCAGCCTGTTCAGGTCCCTCTGGATGATATCCCTTCCCTCTAGCAAGTCAACTGTTCCACCCAGCTTTGTGTCATCTACAAACTTGCTGAGGGTGCACTCGATTCCTCTGTCCATGTCACTAACAAAGATGTTAAACAGCATATAGACCCTGGCATTCCTTAGCCACACCAGGCTTTGCTTTCCCGGAAAGGATTCCTACTGCCCACAGCACTCTCTGCCCCAGTTCCTGGCATGAAGAGGTGGGAACCAGAAATCCCAGGCATACTGTATTGTCTAACTGCACCAGTACTTAGTGAAAGATTGTTGAGAAGGTCACTCAGGGTATGGGAAGCTGGAGGCCAACAAAACACATTTGAAGGGTGGAATAAAATACCTTTATGAAATTACGATTCTATACTTTCTACACCAAATAAGAGGGTTAGGATGAATCTGGTGCTTCACAACTGATTTTTAGCAAACCAGAACACAGTTTCTTTTTAACTTATGCTGTATAATCAACCACCTTAGCTACATATCAGGTCTGGCTTCTCCTTTATGGCATAGTGAGTGAAATAGTACTTTTAGCTTGCACAGGTTATGGACTTGTGAGGACACCACTTTGGTTGGAAGCAATTTAGGGGAGACAGCTGCCTCCAACATCTGCCTTTATCTTCTAAGGCTGTGACAAAATACTGCAAGTTACCTTGCCGTTCAAGTAAGAATCACTTTCTTTACAGTAGAAAAATTAAGCTTTCTCATGAGTCTTTACCTATTGACCTAATGTTTATTTTGTCAGGAGAGTGACGGGCAGCTTTGTGGCAAAATTAAAGAGCCTTTGCTCCATGTGCTTTACTGAGCAGAATAGCAGACTGCCTTGCTACTTTCAACTACTTTCACAAACAGTGACGAATTGGAAAGAATAAACATGAGGCTTCCCTAATCGCCCATCTGCCATTTTCCATCATTTTATCATGACTTTTTTCTTCTGTCCAGTCTCCTCCCTTCCCGTTTCCCAGATGGTCACACAGCTGTGCAGCCTGTCTCTCAGAGCAAGGTTGCAGAAATTCATACAAGTCTAGTTACAAATGAGCAAATTAAACGGCCAAAAAGGAAAAAGCTTATTCAACTCCCCACAGTGAGAAGAAGGATACGCAGCAACGTTTATATCTTCCTTGTTATTTATTCAAAAGTTGTCATGTTCTTCAAAGGCATGAGACTCTCAGATGCTACATCTTGTTCCTAATTATATCCCACAGAAAGGGAGAAACTGTGTATCATACGGTAGTCCAGACTAATTGAACTGTATTTTCTCAACATCAGAACACTGTATATTTATTCCTCATGCAATTTATGTGCTAGCTATATCAGTGATGAGCCAATTTACATTGATAGATTGAACATCTATACTGCTTGCTTTGCTTTTGAAGTCTGATTTTCAGTGAAAGGAAGAATAGGAGGAAGTCACATTTTTCTTCAAAAAAACCCCAAGTAATACCACTTATTAAAGCCAGTCTTGCAAGTTCTGCTTTCTTCTTTTTCATTGTTAGTTTCTTTTTTTTCTTTCTTCTTTTTTTTTTTTTTTTAAATTGCATCAATGTTTTGGGTTTTTTAATTGCATCAAATGTTATTTGGAAATATGTTTTGTGGAATTACCAAAGGCAAAATTGTGAGCAGAAATAGTTGCTTTGTTTGCAAGAAATCTAAGATTTTCTTACTAATTTTCTTATTCATAAAAGCTTTCAAAAATATCCTTGCTACATTTTTACAGTCACTAAACTCACCCATGCAAAGCATAGTTTGTCTTTTCCCTGTGATTTGAGTTGCAAAGATTACACTCACTAAATGCCTCAAAGACTGGAATAGATTTTTTAAATTATTTTTTTTTAGGTCACAGAGGTTTAAATTTGTCAAAATACCAAGGACAAAGAGTCAGTATTTTCCATGGGAAAAGAAAATTCAACTCTAATTGACATTTTACCACTGAGTATATAAGTAGAGATCTATCACTGACTAATACAGCAGCCAACAGAGTGGTGTTAAGCAATAAAATAAAAAATGAGATAATAAGTCACCCTCTTCTGGAGTTTTCTCATAACCCTTATGGTTTGCGAGCTGAACTAGTGTCATTGGTGAAATCTGTTCAGTTTCTTGATGGGTAACATGAAGGAATAATTTCAGTGTTGTGTGCACAAGAAGGCCTAGATTTCAAAGTTATGTTTGTTCAGTAACAGCAGATAATGCCTCTTACCTGAAGTTCTTAAAGGATCCATTTTCAGACACTAATTCTACTTCCACTTACATGCATTCATGGTGGGACACCATAGCCGCTTTCCAGGCCACACAAGTATCGCCCAGCATCTCTTGGATAGTCAAACAAAACACAAAGCAGGACAGCATGCTGATCTGCTAGGTAGCCCCCCACATTTTCAATGTATTTTCATAGACCAGGTGAAACTAACAAAGTCTGACACAACTTTATGTAAATCTTTCCACAAGGCTAATTTAAGTGTTACTTAGAAAAAGGTGTATTTCTCTCTCATTAGGTAGCCAAGACCCCAGTCTTGATTTCCATCTGAAAGACTTCATCTAGCAGCTGGAAAGCTGAATTAGACTAACTGTGGGCCCATTAATACCTGATACACCTCTGAGGATCTTATGCTTGTGTATTGAGTTCGCTCAAGGCTTCTTACATTATTAAAACAAAGGAGAAAAGACCCCAAGTAGCCTGACTTCGGATTTCTCTATGAGTCACTAGAAAGGCACAATACAGCAAGGCCACTGGAAATTGATATTTACTTCCTACCATATTCTGCAGATGCTGTTGATTTAAAAAAAAAAAAAAAAAGTGTAATATTTCCCTTATTAAAGAACATTGGAACTTCAGTACAAAGACCATCAGCAAACACAGGGTCTGAGAATGATTGAGAAATGGAGTTATCACTCACGGTATCTCAATGCGTGCAAATGTTTCGTGTTTCTTGCATGCTGTTTTGCAGAAAGTGTTAGATCACAATCGGCAGCACAAAGGATTTGAACACCCAGGTACTGGAGAATATCTCCACATCTCCACATCAATGGGTTACCACCCCCAAGACTAACAGGTAGCACAGTTAATATGGTGTAGATTAAAAACAAGAAGTGAAAAGAGGCTTGTCAGAAAAGAGCTTGCATTTCCTCTTATTTTTTATTAAACTCTCAACTATGAAGTTACTCCACATCTTGAAGTGAAATCAGTCAAATCAGACTTGTTTTCAAAGATTACATCCTGACTGAGGTGCTGCTTGTGCTACCATAGGACTCAGCCAGAGGACTTTCAGTAGTGAACTCAAGAGAACAGGGAGAAAGCAGAATCTTCTACAGTATCATTGCTTTAAGAGACAAAATTCAGACAATTGAATGAGGTCTTTCAACAGTACAATTTCACCTCAAATATTATGTTAGCCTTCTACAACACCACTTAGTTTGATGTTAAAGTGTAGTAAAGAAATAACAACCAAAACCTCAAAACATCTAACCATCAACAACAAAAAACAACAAAACCCAATAAAAAATGGTTTGCAACATATCCATAAAGCTACCTCAGTATTAAGGTGTTCTGTTGCATTTCAAGAAGCAATTTGAAAGTATTTCCCTGTATTCTGCTGGAAGTTGGCAGAATGTGGTATTGTTGAATGCCAAAAGAAAACCCATTTTCTATTTGCTCTGTTGAAAGATACACACCAATAGGGAAATTCATAAGAAAAGGAAGAACTAGAACACACTAAAAGTTTTACTTATGTGATTTTGTACTACAAGTACAGTAGCTGTACCACAGAGTCAGAACATTTATAGTCAGTGTATATAGGCATCCTCCATTCAAAATTTTATCCCTGACTTCCAGGTATTGTGTGGAAAAGACAGTTAGTAACTCCTAGAGAATAATAAAACCTGAGGAAAAAAAGAAAGAAATCAAAGATTGCATTTCTCTTCCTTTCTCCTTCTGCAAAAAGGCAAAGATATTTTGTTTTCAAACTTGTGGACTTGTTTAGCTACAAGAGAATTCACAGTTCCACACAATCAAAGAAGAGCAAAGTCTCAAAAGTTTCTTTGGAGGTTGTTTAGTCAAACCACCTACTCACTTTACAACCTCACTGGGCAATCTGTTTCTGTGTTTAACCATCTCACAATAAAAAATGCTTTCTTGTGCTCAGACTGAATTTTACCTTTTTGCTTTTGTGCCTCTTGTCCTCTTGTTGAGCACCACTGAGCAGACTATGTCTTCTTTATTGCCCTCCACTGCACTCTCTACAGTAGTTCCCTGTCCTTCTTGAACTGGGGAGCCCAGAACTAGACACTACTCCAGATGAAGCCTCACAAGAGCAGAGTAGAGGGGAGTGGAGTGGAAGAATAACCTCTTTCTATCTACTTGGCACACTATTCTTGATGCACACTAGGATACCCTTGGACTTCTTGGCCTTTCTTGGTCAGCATCCAAGAAACATGAGACATTTTCATGCATTGAGATACTCTGAGTGGTAACTCCATTCTCAATCATTTGTCAGACCCTTTGTTTGCTGATGTTCTTTGTACTGAAGTTCCAATATTTTTTAATAAGGGAAATATTATCCAAAAATTTAATTTTTTTTAAAAAAATCAACAGGGTCTGCAGAATATGATAGGAAGCATACCAAGGGCACATTGATGCCTATCTTGATGCAGAACCCAGGAAGCAGACGTGGTTCTTTTGAACATTCCTGCGAGTAAAATTCAGACACAAATGAGGTCATATATCAAAATGAGCTACTTATTATTTGAAAACAAATGAAAGAAAGGGGGAAAAGAAAAGGGAAAGAGAGACTGAGAATGGAGGAGAAACCAGGAGAGAGGTAGAGAGATGATTACCACCCCAGAGTTCTTCTTCAATAGGAAGAAATTTTTGAATTTTTCCAGATGAATCTTGTTCATCCATGTAGGTCTCTTCCCTTCCCTGCTTGATTTCTTACTAGTGGGGATGCACCAATCCTGAGCTTAGAGGAGGTAGTGCTGGACTATTAACCAGCTCTCTTCAGCTCTGTTATCTTCTAGACCCCTAACCCATGGAATTCTTCCAAGGACCTCTGAAGAGGTGAAAGTTGTCTCTCCTGAATCCTGGGTTGCAGTCCTACTTTCTACCCTGTTTCTTCCCTGCATGATACTGAACTTTACCATTTCATGATCACTGAATCCAAAGCTGTCTCTAACATTCACATCTCTGACCAGATCATTTTTGTTAGCACAAGGTCCAGCAGTGCACCTCTTTCTTTGCATGGAAGGTACTTTAGTCCCTTAATCATCTTTGTGGCTCTGTACTTAGATTAGCTTTTCTACAGTTGTGTGTCTTTTGAACTGGGGTGCCCAGACTAGAGCCAGCACTTCAGATGTGCCTCACTAGTGCTGAGAAGAGGTGAAGGATCACCTCACTTGACCTGCTCACAGAGTTCTCTTCAGAAAGCAAAAAGCTGTACAGAAACAAAGCAGGGACGTAGCTGGGCAAGGAAGGGGTGGCACACATGCTGTGGTGTACTTAGCTTTCAAATAGCAGAAAACAAACCCTCGTCATGCCTTGATGTGATTTTACTCTCAGGGCTCTAAAAGAAGCAAGACTTGAAGATGGAGTACTTCAAGTCTGCTCTGACACCGTTTGCACATTCTGTCATCATTTCCATAGGCATTTGCAGCTCAGTTTGTTAAGACAAGGAAGAAGCTTTGAAAACAAAGTCAGCCTGAAGGGCAAAATAATTTAGCAAATCTAATAAAAATGTCCTCTAAGATATAGATAAGCTATTGGACCACACACCAAGATAAAGCATTTTAGTAATATCAGATGTATTTCTGTCCTTGCAGTATTCTGCAGTCAGACAATACAATATTGCCTCTGGGTGTTTTGGAATAACATTGTTATCACAACATCCTATGTTATTTTGCATAGAACTTGAGTTTATTGCTCAAGCACATTAACTTTTTAAATGTAAGAAGCCTTAAGGGGTCTTACAGACTAGATAATATGAATACCAAGGAAGGCTATCAGAAGTGCTAGACAGCTGGAGACAGAGAGTAGACTTGATAGTCATTAAAACTGACACTGTAAGTTACAAAGCTAGATGGATATAGAGGAAGTTTGATTTCTGTGAACACCACACCTTGTTTAAAACACCAATTCTGTACAAACACATAGATCACATTCTCAGAACAGAATATTCTTTTCTCTCTGATTACATGATGAGTATATTTCTAAGCAGTCTACTTCTTCTGCCAGACTCAACTTGAAAAATCGCTTAGGACATTTTCCTTGAAACTATCCTCCAAACAGGAGGCTCTCCTTAGTGCAACAACGAAAGTGCAATGAAATCCTCAGGGATAAAATATTTCTATACAAGCATGCAAAAGAATTGGTTTCAAGTACAAAAGGTACCACAATTTTTTTTCTCTAGACATATGCTGAAAAAAAGTTAGGCCAAAATAATATCTGAAGTGTTAAATAAGAGAAAATGAGCTCTTTGTCTACTGTTAATGATAACTTTCTCAAAAAGTTGGGAGACTACTTATTTAATTCTAAAGAAGATACAAAAAGTAGATGAGGCAAATTATCTCAGATTTTTCCCTCTCTGATGATGCTAGTATAGACTCAGGACAGCTCACTCAGATGTGACCATGAATGATGTAGCCATTTAAAATGAGATGACATGAGTGCTACCCGAGGTGCCTTTTTCTGTAGTATCTTTTCTCGGTGACTCCTAGATGTTTCAGAGGACAGATATACCTCTAGAATCAACAATTAAATGACAGACAAAAGAAATCTCTTTTTAATGACAGGTGAGCATTGAAGGCCAGATTGAGCACCAAGCTGCAGATATCTAAACCTGAGTATCTGAAGACAAGGACAGAACTGTACACACATACGTATCTGGCACAACCTTAGCACTGTGCCTGGTCTCCAGTTCTCACATCAGACTTCATTTACAGCTGGGAGGAAATGATCTGCCTCAGGTCTAACAATAAATGTCAGTAATAGCCCATAAGCTGAAGTGAGATAGTTCTCTTAGTAGTACTTTCCACTTTGATGTCCAGGAACAGTGTCCTTGATAAAATTTGTGACATCCTTATCAGCCTATCCAAAAGAAAATTGGTATAGAAATGTGGCATTTAGCTTGGTGAATTTACCAAGTGTTAGCTTGGTCTCACATCCGCTCTAGTGTCTCTCTGTGAAAAGCAACAAGTTATCTCTAGAGAGCAATTCAACCAAGATGAGATATCCATCAGTTTGGGTAACTTCTGGGAGTTCCTGTTTCTCTCCAGTGACTGAAATATAGCTAAGACACCTTGAACAAGTCTTTTAGCTTTTAGTTGGGTGAGTTTGAAAGACCTATCTTGCCTGAATGTCCAAGAATACAGCTGTCACTGTGATTATTGTGTTTTACCTTTCATACAGGGGTGACTGAAACCCTACACAGTCACATAAAATACATATTAAAAATGGTCCCATATAAACTAGGAGGTTATCAGACTTTTAAGAAATACATACAATAAATGCTGATAGTCATAGCACATGGAAACATTCAAGGTCATGCTTGATGTGACATAATCTAGTTTAAAATGTCCCTGCCCAGTGTAGGGTGGTTTGGTTAGATGACCTTTAAAGGCTCCTTAAAATGCAAAGGAATCGATGATTCTATAAAAGCTTTAAAAAACAAACAAACAAACATATAAAACAACCATTCATTAAAGAACCCTTCACAGTATCACAGTATCACATTATCACAGTATCACCAGGGTTGGAAGAGACCTCAAAGATCATCAAGTCCAACCCATCACCACAGACCTCAAGACTAGACCATGGCACCAAGTGCCATGTCCAAACGTGCCTTGAACACCTCCAGGGATGGTGACTCCACCACCTCCCTGGGCAGCCCATTCCAGTAGCCAATGACTCTCTCAGTGAAGAACTTTCTCCTCACCTTGAGCTTAAACTTCCCCTGGCATAGCTTGAGACTGTGTCCTCTTGTTCTGGTGCTGGTTGCCTGAGAGAAGAAGGTAACCTCCCCCTGGCTACAACCACCCTTCAGGTAGTTGTAGACAGCAATAAGGTCTCCCCTGAGCCTCCTCTTCTCCAGGCTAAACAATCCCAGCTCCCTCAGCCTCTCTTCATAGGGCTTGTGCTCGAGGCCTCTCATCAGTCTCTTTGCCCTTCTCTGGACACGTTCAAGCACCTCATGTTCAAAACATGCCTATGCTAAGGCAAAACAACAACAACCAAAAAAGCATATAAACTCACCAAGTTTCCCCAGGTTTCTTATCAGATTTGTCTATTAGAAATAAGAACTTCTTTCAAGTGACTGCTGGTAAGAAGTTAAATAATCATTCCCACACACTGCATGTTTTGTGTCCATTCCCTCTTCAAAGCATCTTCTGGTTGTCCATTTTTAAGCATGATAGTCTTTTTGTCCTCCTTCCACATGAAAGCCAGTCCTGAGACTCACCCAAGAGCTTCACCCCAATAGCTTCCATGTGAATACAGGATTCTGCCCAGGGGGGTAGCAGAAATCTAAACCAAGCTTTGATGTTCCAATAAGATAATATGGGACCACACGGACAATTGTCCCTATGAAATATTAAATGCAGATTCTTCTGATCTCAGGAAAGAAGATATTGTTATAATATGATTCACTGAATGATTAAAACAGTGGTAAATGAAAACATACCAAATATGAATTTTTTATTTTTTTTTAAATATAGACAGAGGCATTCCACATTGTTTTTGTTTGTATTCTTTTAAGGTAGAACTTTTCTGGTATGCATTATTTAAACCAAAAATAATATTTTTCTCTGAAGAATTTGGTTTTTCCCAAACTTTTATAACCATTCAGAAATTTTGTAAAGACAAATATCTACTTTTATGAGTCTGTCTTCATATTTGACCAATTCCATGACATCAGAGATGGAATATCTTGCAAGCTTATTAAAGAAGCTGCTGGCCAAAAGTAAGATCAATGTCTATGAAGTGTTATGAATAACCTGTATGACTGATATCACTCTTGGAGAAGCATATCCTGGTGTCTGTATTTAGCCTATATCTGGGGCTGAACTATAGCAGTTACTCCATCACTCAATAACTCCTATCCAGAAGAGAAGGGGAAACAGGAAAAGGAGAAGACTCACAGGTTGATATGAAAACTGATTTAATGAAATAGCCAAAATAACACCAACGTTTATACACAATATATAAACTTATACTCAATGCTAGCAAAGGTGCAACAGTCACACTAAATAGTGCAGAACAGAAAGAACAGATTGAGAATTACCCCAGCCAGGAGGCTGCCCTTGTCTCAAACTTCCTCCTTTATACGGAGTGTCTGTAACCCGTACTGGTGTATCTCATCTCATGGGACACACCTGTGAGCCAACTCAAATCAGCTGTCCTGGCTGACTCAGAACTGCCAATGGCCTGCAGCCCTAGTAAAACTAAACTAGGACTCCTGCTTATAAGTGACATATTCATACTTTGCTTGCACAACTACTTTATCATGTTGTGACAGAGGAACCAACATAGTTTATTATGATGAGGGCATGGAGCATTTTGCCAAACACGGTTTTAAACATAGCAGTTGAGAACATGTTATCAATGAATGGGACTTCACTGAGTATTTATTGAAGCAAGCATCTGTCACTGATGCTGCATCATGGTTTGTAGTAGCTATGCCAAATATGACTAAAAATTCTTCTTTAGTTTCTAATGGAGACCTGGTAATGTTTGCAGTGAGTTTATAGTGCAGGAGATAGGCAAATGATAAATTGTTTGCTAAAACATTACATAGCTTAAAAATCACTGGCAAACTTCAACTATAAACCTGAAAACCCTCATGCCATAGGACTGCTAATGGAAGGTTTTGTCTCTGTTACACTATTTGGGACAACAGAGACCGAAGTTACTTTGCTGTTCAGTATAAATAGTATAATTACTTCTGAGAATGATGCTATGCAAATATTCCTCACATCATATTACAAACAAAAGAAAAGAAAAAATAGCCATCTGTGTATTTGAAGCATTCTGACCCCTACAAAATTTGGTATAAAAAACATATTCATATAAGCCTTGTGCTGGGTAAATTTGCCCATGTCTGCCTAAGTTACAAACTTGTGAAAAATTGCACACTTCCTACTGCTCTGAAATGTCATACACACTTTGAAAAGTCTGGCTAGTTTCACAACTAGTGTGATGCTCCTCGATGATGTGTCTGTCACATTTTGGGCAGCTTCATCCCAGACACAGCAAAGTATGCTCCTCCAGTGTTAGTCATGGATGGATGCCATGTCTACCCACTCTGATCTCATGCCACCATCTTCTGTCCCTGTGACATACCATAGAAGAGCTACACTTGGAAACAGAATACAAAATTAAGAGAAGGGTGAGAAGGTGAGATGGAGGAATGAGGGCTAGAGATTTAAAAGAAATGTAGTGAAAAAGGTGGTCTCAGGAGCTGAACAGGTGTCAGGATTTTGTCTCAAGACAAAAAATCATTAAGAAGGAACATTAAGAGCAGATAATGAAAGTGAGCAAGACATGGTGAGGCAAGACACTGGGAGAAGAATCATAGAATCATAGAATGGTAAGGTTGGAAGGGACCTCAAGGATCATCTAGTTCCAAGCCCCTACCATAGGCAGGGACACCTCACACTAGCACAGCTCACTCAAGGCCTCATCCAACCTGGCCTTGAACACCTCCAGGTAGGGAGCATCCACAACCTCCCTGGGCAACCTGTTCCAGTGTCTCACCACCCCCACTGGAAAGAACTTCTTCCTGACATCTAGTCTAATTCTTCCCTCTGCCAGTTTAAATCCATTGCCCCTTGTCCTGTCATTGCAAAAGCTTGTAAATAGTCCCTCCCCAGCCTTCCTGTAGGCCCCCTTCAGACACTGGAAGGCTACTATCAGGTCTCCTCGAAGCCTTCTCTTCTCCAGGCTGAAGAGCCCCAACTCTCTCAGACTGTCCTCATAGGAGAGCTGCTCCAGCCCTCTGAGCATCTTTGTGGCCCTCATCTGGACCCACTCCAACACTTCCATGTCCTTCCTGTGCTGAGGGCTCCAGAACTGCACACAGTACTCCAGGTGGGGTCTGACGAGAGCAAAGTAAAGGGGCAGAATCACCTCCCTTGCCCTGCTGGGCACACTGCTCTTGATGCAGCCTAGGACTCAGTTGGCTGTCTGGGCTGCATGTGCACACTGCAGGTTCATGTTGAGCTTTTCATCAACCCAGAAGAAGACTAAAGAAAGAGAGATCTGGAGCTAGAGAGGAGCAGAAACACAGAAAGTATTGCATCCTTTAGGGCATGTTTCCCGTGGGCCTCAGATAGAGCGGAGCAATGATGCAGCTACTACACAGCTGTCTGTGATGAAGAACACATACTGCATGTGTATAGGACAAGGGGAAGAGTGCCACAGCTTTCCTACTACTCTTCCAATGCATACACAGTCTTGTGTATGCGTATTCGACTTGTGTAAAATCAACAGCTTTTGACTCTCAAGATTTTTGTTTTGTTATGAGGTTCCGAAGTCGCTAGTCAAACGTGTTGCTCCACCTCCCTCTAGCGGGAGGTCCACACAGCAACTGTTTTTTCTCTTTTTTTCCAGGTTCCGCATTCTTTTGAAGAAGAAGGGCTGCTCTGCCTGCCAAACCAGATTCTGCTTCAGTGATTTTACTTGTGTGAGGACACATGTGTAGATGGGTGCTGTTCATTTTTTATCTCCACGTTCTCTGTTTTCAATTTAATTAGCTCTGAATTACAAGGCTACATCGAAAGAATCTTTAAAAGGAAAAATTGCCCAGTAGGACAACATTAGAAAATGTCCAAATAAAGTTAAGTTTAATTCACCACTATATGAATTCGTGTTATGCCTGAGGATTGAAATTAAAGATCATAAGACTCCCACTTCATTAAAAAATATAGAATGAACAGCTCTTAGGCATGAATCAGTTTTGTCTCATGACTGAAAATCATTTGATGATTTGGAGATGGATACTGTGTGCTGCGGATGAACAAAAGGAATTGCGATAAAAGTAATTGGATGCTCCTGGAAAACCAGATTCCACCCTGTCTTTGCCAGATTTTCTATGGACATCTTATGAATTCTCCATTCTAGCAGTTTGGACATACAAATTGTGATCTTGCAATCTTTTCTGAAGAATTGCCAAGCTTTTGCAGCAGTCACTAAGATGAATAGAAGCTCTACTCTGAGCATACACATATAACTACACGCTCTGAGAAATCAGACCTCAGGCATCTCAAATTACCACCCCAAACCAACTGGCACTTTTGACAATTCCCTATCTGTAAAATGGGAAGTATAATACCACAGGGACATTATGAAGATAAATTCATTAATTTCTGTTAATAAGTAGAGTACTATGAAAAAAAAGCACCAGGGAAAAGCCCATTAGGAAATGAATAATTATGTGTTCAGTGTAACATTTGGATGATGAGAAGAAAAAGAAATACTGCGTGGTTGCTCATTTTGTGTGCACAGTCTGCCTTGTGCACTGAAGGAAGTAGAGGTCCTGTGGGTAGATGTGGTTGTGTAATTAAAGATTGCATCTTAATGCATACACACAGGTCACTCGAAATCTCTTTGCCTTGTGACTTTGCAATCAGGATGTTTCTTTAAACACTATATTGTGAGGTGATAAATACATAGAATATTAAATAAATTGCTTAATGTTACAGGTTGGAAGTTGCTAGGCCCCAGCTTAAGAAATGCCATGTCTTCACAGGGTAGTACACAGGTTGGAAAGGAACTCTGGAGAGATCTAGTCAAAGCCCCTTGCCAAATTATGTTCATGTAGAGTAGATTGTGCAGGACTGCATCCAGGTGGGTTTTTAATGTAACTGGGAAAACATACTCTACAACCTCTCTAGGCATTCTGCAACAGAGCTTTGTCACCCTCAAAGTAATTTTTTTTTTCTTGTGTTCAGATGGAACTTCCTGTGTTTGAGTTTGTGCTCATTGCCTATTGTCCTGTCACTGGTCACCACAGAAAGGAATCTGACCCCATCCTTCAGACACCAACCTTTTAGATATTTATAAGCATTAAGAAGATCCCCTCTCAGTCTTAGGCTAGACAGCCCCAGATCTTTTGGCTTTTCCTCATAAGTGAGATGCTTCAGTCTCTAATCATCTTCCTAGTCCTCTGCTGGACTTTCTTCAGTAGTTCTTTGTCTTTTGAACTAGGGAATCCAAAACTGGACAAAATAATCCAAATACATAGAATCATAGAATACTTTAGGTTGAAAAAGGCATTTAAAGGTAATCTAATCAAACCCTGATGCAGTAAGCAGTGACATCTTTAACTAGATCAGATTGCTCAGAGTCCTGTCCATCCTGATCTTGAAAGTTTCTAGGGGTGGTGCTTTTACCACCTGAGTGACTTGTTCCAGCATTTTCACCACTCTCGTAGCAAAAAAGAAAAAAAAAATCTTCCTTGTATGTAGCCTAAATCTCCTCTCCTTTAGTTTAAAATTATTACCCCTTGCCCTGTTGGAATAGACCTTTCTAAAAAAGACTGTCCCTATCTTTCATATAGGTTCCTTTTAAGTACTGATAAGCCATAAAATGATCCCCCTGCAACCTTCTCAAAAGCACATGGATAACTTGGTATCCATCGGGACTTCCAGGTCCTTCTGTGATGAACTGCTTGCCAGTGGGTCAATCTCTAATCTTGACTGGTGAAAAACATTTTTATTCCCCAGGTACAGGACTCTACACTTGCCCTTTTAGAACTCCATAAGGTTACTCTGTCCCCAACTCTCCAGCCTGTCTAGGTCTTGCAAAATGCCAGCACAGTCTTCTGGTGTGTCAACTACTCCTCTCAGTTTTGTATCATCATCAGACATGTTGAGAGCATTCTCTATTCATCCAGGTCATTGACGAGTATGCTGAACAAGGCTAGATGCAGTACTGACCCCTGAGGAACACTGCTAGACACAGGCCTCCAACTAGACTCTCAGTCTCTGATCACAACTCTAATTCAGTCAGTTCTCAATACCTCTCACGCTCCACTCACTTAACCCACACTTCCTAAACTTACCTATGAGGATTTTATGGGACACTGTGTCGAAAGCCTTGCTAAGGGTGAGGTAGATAACATTCACGACTCTCCTTTCATTTACCTACCAGTCATGCCATCATAAGAGGCTAACAGTTTGCTCAAGCAATGCCTTTGTGAATATGTCGACCACTCACAAAACCTTTTCCTCCACATTCGTAGAGATGATGGCCAGAATACCCTGTTCCATCAGCTTTCCAGGGATGGAGGTGAGGCTGACCAACCTGTAGTTTTCTGAGTCCCCCTTTTTACTCTTTTTGAAAACTGGAGTGACATTGGTTTTCCTCCAGTCCTTAGGAAACTTCTTTATATTCCTCGGAAGATGAAAAAGATGAGGAGAGCTGGCATGCAGAAAATGCTATTGCATTCATTGTACATGCTGTATGGAGTTTGCATGAGCTTTACTTTCACATCAAGTGCATATTACTCAGAGATTAAAGAAGCTAACGTCATAAGAAGTTTTGAAGAGGTGATTGCCAAAGTTTTATAACCTTAGCAAGTATGAATTGATTTTCCTCTTTCCCTAAGGAAAATAGTATTTATTTCTTAGATATAATATTTCCTTTAGAATGTCAAGTCATTTTCACAGAGTAGATGCAGGAAAGATAGCCCTCTCTTAAAAATTTTTAAAAAGACCTTTTTATAGCATTTCTCACACTGATCCTTCTCATTAGACTTCCCAAATTCCTGACCAAAGGGGTGCGAAAGCCTGGACAGCAGACAGTGAGTAAAAGATTAGCAAATTTCAAAGTGGTTGGAAGCAGAAGATTCCATGGAAAGCTAGCAGAAGTCTTTAATTGTGTTACTGCCAGCTCCAACTGCAGTACCACCGGTATGTAACATCACAAATGCCTTCAGACACATTGTACAAAGAACATCAGGTTGGTCTAGGGACTTCCCAGTAAATGCGGTTGTTCTGCCAGCAGCTCAATAGTTGATTGCTTCCCTAATCTACTTTATGATTACATCACTATGCTGTCCTAACTGTTTGCCAAAATCTGCCTTAAAGCAGTCAAGCAAGCTGGTTTGAACAGCACTAAAACCAGTAAAAGTTAAAATTGTCTTCACTGAAAATGGTATTGGTTTAAACTCTTCTATCTGCTCAATGAAAAAGGCTGAAGGAGATCATCAGCACTTCCTGCCTCAAGCTGGCAATGTTTGGGTGAAATCCAGCTATTTATTTCTGTGGTAGCTGGAAGAGATGAAACTGAGGTCAAGAAGAGGTCATTTTACCACCTTCTGAAAAAGGGCTAGATTAAATTGGCAGATTTATCATAATTTTTCTCAACTGAATAAAAGTTGTGGGTAGGAAAGAGTGAATAAGAAGGTCATTGGCAAGTGGGACAGATGGTTTGATTTTTTTTTTTTTCCTTTTTAATTTTTGAGGTGGTGCTCACTGCCAACCTACATAATACTCTCTCCAAAATGTAGTGGGGACAATTGTTTAATATACCTCTCCTAAACATGAGGTAGCCACCTCCTGAGTGTAATAAAAGCCCTTTAGAGAATAAAGCTGATTAAATACTTCTGAAAGCCCTCCTTAAGTCTACTCACATCTTTAGGTAACTGAAACAATCAGGAAATCGAGTTGCTAAAATGTTCCTCTGATCTATGCTCTTCTGGAATAGTTTATACCTGAGTTTCTCAGTGCTGAATGTGATACTTACTCTGCTAGTCTAAAATAATCTTTTCTAGAAAGAATGGTTGGCATGAGATTCGTTTTTTTTCTGAGGAGAATATAAATACACTTTTGTCTACAAATGAATATGTGCCTGAATGTACCTTTAAATATGTGTGTTTTTAATATATGTATATAAAAAGCTTAATTTCATCTGGTAATGTATTGGTTAGTCATCAACTTCAGTAAAGACCATGCAGTCCATTCTGAAGAACAGCCTTTATTACTTCAGGTATTAGTAGCCAAGTTAAGTACCTCTGGCAGTTTGAACAGCATTAGGCTTCATCAAAATAAACTCAAGAACATATAAGCCTGCCAAAGGAAAGTGTTGACATAAGTGTGGGAAGTGCAACATGGAATGACAGGTATGCTCATTTTCCAACATAAAATTAGTACCTTTTTTTTTTTTTTCTTCCTGATTAAACAAGTTAGCACCAAACTAAATTACCATGCAGTATGCAAGGGAGGACTTTGTTTTGAAGTTTATTTCTGTTTTTCCTTTATATTTGTGAAAATAGAGACTTCTGCTTTATGTGAGGTTTCACCCTGTAAACAAGCCACTTACCAGTTCCTAGCTCAGTGGTATTTTTGCCTTGAATGGTCTCCATTTCTTATGTGACATGGTGTAAGTGATTAATTTCCTCTTTGTCAGGGAGCTGTATAGTGATGGCCATTGGTGCTCAGTCATAAAATGCTAATTTAGTAAACTGCAATAAGACAAAACTTTTGCTGTGTACAAGACCACATAATTGGCTGAACTGCTGTATTAAGTGTAACTGAATCACAGAAACAGACTAAACCAATGGTCATGATGGATGATGTGACAAAAGAATCTCTACTAAGTAAGGGGTCTGTTCAAGAAAATCAGGCTCCGGTTGTACTAATATTTATTAGGTTTTCATTAGTGCTTAGGATCTTAGTAAAAACCACTGTGGTGGATGAAGAAAGGAAGATGAAACTGGACTCCATTATTTTAGAGCAAGGAAAACTGAGTTAGTAATCTTAAAAGATATAGTCATTACCACAGGAACCCTAAGTTGCTGAGAGAAAGTGAGAAAATGCTGATACCCTCTTGTACTTACAAACATAATGAGTTACGTGGCCTTAGAGATAAACAACGGTGGCAGTTTTCTGTTCATGTCAGAGGTGCCTCCAAAGGTCTGCCATGGCACATGTTACATCAAAAAGGGTATGGAGTAGAGTAAGAAAATGACCAGGGACTAAATGGGACCCATGATGTACATATGAAGTAGATGTGGCCTTGTAGTCTCCTCTGTCATTGCACATGCAGAATATGGCGTATTGGACTGTCATTCCAAAAGGACCATTGGAGGTGAGGTGAGCCACCTACAAGAGATAAAATGGTAAGATATGGCGCATCTAAATTCCAGGAAATGTTAATCAGGGTCTTAACATTTCCACATCAATCCTTCTAATTGTTCAAAATGGTCCTTCTGAGTCTCTATCATAGCGTAGCCATTTTCCATTACACCGACAGCATTTGAAGCTACTCTCTCTGTTCTAGAGTGAGTTTCTTTGTGTTCTCAAAGTGTTGACAGTTGGATGATTTTTTTTTCCCTACAAGGACTGTCTCGTGATTTTATTACAGCTTGGAACATTGATAGTCATCAAGCATTGTATTAATGCTTAAATAAATGCAACAGAGTAGGTTTTAATGGTTTCTGGATATTTCCGAAGAGGAAAAAGAGAGGTAAATAATTCCTTCATAGGGCACTAGTACAGCTGAAATTTCAGTAGTTGTATTCTAATAATAAACTAATAATAGTCAACATATTTTCCTTTAAAAATTATAACTAACAAAAAAGAAGTCTGTATTACAGGCATTGGTTCTTAAACTGAAGATATACAAATTCAGAAAATAGTTATTTTCTCAAAGTTAATCTTAGCCCAACACTCACCCTTTTCTTTCTACATATCATATGCTTTTTCACATTTCTCTTGCAGATTTAGAGAACAGAAGTTGCCTGCTTTGCTGGCTTGGAGGTATTTATCAACATGGGAAAAATGTTTAGCAACATTAAGAAAAAGTTCTTCACTGTGAGGGTAGTCAGTCACTGGAGTGGGTTCTCCAGGGAAGTGGTTGCAGCACCAAGCCTGTCAGAGTTCAAGGAGCATCTGGACACCACTTTTTGTCATATGGTTTAGTTTTAGGTAGGCCTGTGAGGAGCAGGGACTTGATAATCCTTATGGGTCCTTCCAGCTGCAGATATTTTATGATCTTATGATTCTATAAACATGAATTAATTCCACAAGGATACAGCAAATACATGCTCTTTTTCCAGCACAAAGAGGAAAAGTGTATGGTATACTCTTAGAGGCCAGCAGAACAGAAAATAGTGAATTCCTGTTTCAGACTGCCTTGTGGTAGTATGAGAGAGTAACTACATAGCAAAATTGAGGACACCATACCTATTGCATTCCTACAAGTTTGATAAGGAACCCAGTCAGCAGAGGTACCTAAATCTCTTGGAAAGAGCTCAACAACCCTTTTTTATTCAGGCAACTCATGAAACTACAGCAAGAAAACCTATGAACACACCAGATAACTAGGCAACTGCCTAAGGCAGTTTTTTGAAGTTCAAATAATCTATAATATTCAGGGAAATTTATACCATCTAGTATTACTGTTAGTATTCAAAGTATCTGGTTTGGGATTGAAGTTTACTGAATCTGTTGCATATCCTACAACAAACTTTCTGTATTTCTA
This sequence comes from Eubucco bourcierii, assembly GCA_013396675.1. NCBI lineage: Eukaryota > Metazoa > Chordata > Aves > Piciformes > Ramphastidae > Eubucco > Eubucco bourcierii. The sequence goes on from VWZE01013726.1 coordinate 31,675, forward strand.
AATATCTTCAGCAAGGCTTGAACGGGCTGAAAAGTTGGGCCGAAGTGAACATCGTGAAGTTTAATAAGGGCATGTGTAGAGTCCTTCACTTGAGGAGGAGTAACCTCAAGCACCAGTACAGGTTACAGGTTAACTTGCTGGAAAGCAGCTCTGTGAAGAGGAGTCTGGGAATCCTATTGGACAGCAAGCTTACCACGAGCCAGTAGTGTGCCTTTGTGGTAAAGAAAGACAGTGGTATCCTGGGGTGCATTAACAAGAGTGTAACCAGCAAGTTGAGGGAGGTTCTCCTCCATCTCTGCTCTGCCCTGTCCAGGCCACACCTGAAGGATCATGTCCAGTTCTGGGCTTCCCAGGGAGCTTCTGAGGAGAATGCAACAGAGGGCCATGAAGATGATTAAGGATACTGGAGCATCTCTCTTGTGAGGAGAGGCTGAGAGACCTGGGGCTCTTTAAGCCTGGAAAAAAAGACTGACAGGGAATCTTGTCAATGCGTGTAAATATCTGAAGGGTGAAGGTCATGAGGATGGGGCTGGACTCTTTTCAATGGTGACCATTGATAGGACAAGGAGTAACAAGAGCAAAAAAGAAAATGGGAGGTTGCACTTGAACTTAAGGAGAAGTTCCTTTGCTTTGAGGGTGACTAAGCACTGGAAGAGGTTGCTCAGAGAGGTTGCGGAGTGTCCTTTGTTGGAGACCTTCAAAATACACAGAATTGCTCAAATTATATGCTGTATTTTATGAACTGTGTATTAGTATCTTATTATCTTTAATTAAAATGATTACCAAACCAGGAATTTTGTCTGAAGCCCTCTTGTTATAGATCTGTCTGTCCTTTTCTTTGACACGTTCTTTGCTTTAACTATATCTTAAAGTTTGTTCCATTTTACTCATTTACATGGGGTCAAATTTCTTATCGCTTTCAGTAATCTCTTATATTTGTTGGACTCTCTAAAGTTATATAATTCCGGGGTTCTGGCAGGTAATATCTCTCAGTTCTTGTTCTTTTTCTAAAGATGGGAAACTTCAGTAATAAAGATTTGTCTCAATGCAGCCTACCCTCACCTCAAAACACTTCATTTGCTTCATCTTTATAATTTTCCTTTGGAAATTTTTGAGAAGCACTTGTACTATTCTTCTACTTTTATAAAGTTGCTGGATATATTTCTACTCATACTCCATTTATACTGTTTGCTTTCTGATTAGAAGCATATTAACATTAAGTGTAAATAACGATAGCAGCTGATCATTGAGAATTTGAGAGGGAGACTGTCCATACACTGTTTTGTGACAGTGAATAACAAGTGAGTGCTATTTGCACAGCTCCTCCTTTTCCAAATACTGTTCAGATCTCATCTTCCTAGCACTTTACCAATTTCTGTTGCTTCCTTTGTCCAGTTCTCAACTCCCTTGTCCTACAAGCGGCAGTTTATGGCATTTCAGCAGTCTCCTGTTCCCTGTATTTACTAAGATTGCTTTAAAGCAGTGAAAATAAAATAATCGATTCTGCCTATGGATCATATGAAAAGTATTAATTTTATTTCCTCTTTGGGTGGTCTTTAATCTGTCTTTTCATTATACAGACTATCTCCTAAAATAAAAACTGACATTTAGCTTAAAAAGTGCTTTCATTTTCCCAGTTATTCCTTCTAGAGAACAATATGTTTTACACATATACTATTTCTAGTCATTTTTTTATCCCAAACTTGCAGATGGATTTCTTTTACAATACATTACCTGGTATATTATCTGAAGTTTGTTTGAGAGGGAACATGCCCCAGGACACACAGCTGAGCCAGTTGTCAGAGTGGCTGTGTATGAACTCAACTTCTCCCTGAGTCTAAACCATAACACATATCTGTATCTACTGTATTCCCTGTAAAACTTTATTTTTCATGATAGGGCCATTTGGACCTTTAACTTTTATAGATACAATTTTTTATTAACTCACAAATTCACAGTTTATTATTCCTAGTTCAAATACCCATCCATGGGGATCCCCAAGTAATCCCTTCCACAACCTATTTTCCTTTACCCATAGACATGGAAACTCATTCTCACCCTGCTATGCTAAGGAACATCCATCCCAGTTTCCTCTTCAAAGTGAAGTCCCACCTGAGAGGTTTCACTCTGCCATCAGAGTGAAGATGCAGCATTGTATTAAGATAGTGATGTTTGGGTAGGATTAGGCAGGGAAAGGAGCTGCTCTTTATTCCAGGCCATTCTATTCCTCCTTTTCTATATTAATTTACATTTATCTATCATAGCTTCTTCAATTTAGAACTATAATCTCAATATCCACTTTCTTTATATTTCTGTTAACAACAGTAGTACTTTTACCAGTTTAAATATTATGGTTCAACTATAAATTCCCTCGAATAATGATAGTTTCGTGATTTTTATCTACCCTTTTGTTTTAGATTTTTAAAATTCCACTTCTCTGAAACAGTGACAGAAACACATTCTGACAAATTTAACTCATAATTTTCCAGATCTTTTCCATTAATTTCTGTTTCTGTAGGACTGAATTCCTCTCTTTTCTCTCTTTTCTGATACGCTTCAGTTCTTGATATGCCAAATACACCTGAACTGTATTGAAATGAAAGTGTCCTCTGCCTTTCACTTGTTATTTTAAGATGGGAAGTACTCTCATTTAGTTCCTTTATTTTCCTTATAACAGACTGTTTGTGTGAAGCACTGTTTCTTGTGCCCCCTCTTAAGACTTCAGGTCTTTTCAGAATCTGCTATTTTAAGTAAATTTAGTGTTGGGATCATGAGTTTGTTTGAAAAGCACTGTGTAAGGAGGTAGTTTGGCATACCCATGAGCATACATCTTACTGTCACTTTTGCTTACAGATGCAGAAGACAGCAGACTGATACTTAATACAGTTAACAAAAACCTCTCCAGCAAGTGAGGGGGCCTGTGTCAGCGAGGAGGAGGCAGCTGGGAGGGACGCCAGAGCTGTAGCATTTGCAGTTTCATAGACTATTTTGGGCTTGAGAGGGCCATCAAAGGTTATTTATTCCAACACCCTTGTAATGAGCAGAGACACTTTAACTGGATAAGGTGGTGCAGAGTCCTAACCAACCTGACCCTGAATGTTTTCAGAGTTGGGGCTCCTACCCCCCCTTTCTGGGCAGCCTGTTCCAGTGTTTCACCACCCTTGTTGATAAAATGTCTTTGTTATATCTAGTCTAAATCTGCCTTCTTTTCATTTAAAACAATCAACCCTAGTACTATTGCAACAGGCTCTGCTAAAAAGGTAGTCCAAATCTTTCTCATAGGCCCCCTGAAGTACTAAAAAGCTACAATAAGTTGTCCCTGAGGCCTTCTCTTTTCCAGGCTGAACAATCCCGAATCTTTCAGTCTTTAGAGGTGAGATATTCTAGGCCACCGATTGCTTTTGTGACCCTCTTCTGTACCTGCTCCAACAGGCCCATGTCTTTCTGATGCTGAGAGCCCTAGAGCTGAACAAAATGCTCCAGATGGGCTCTTAGGAGAGCAGAGTAGAAGGACAGAATCATCTCTGTCAACCTGTTGGCCATGCTTTTTTTTAATGTAGCCCAGCATGTGTTTGGCTTCTAGTGTATGTTGTAGGCTCATGTCCAGCTTTTCATGTACCAGTACCCCAAAGTCCTCCACAGAGCTGCTCTCAAGCCATTTGTCTTCCAACTTGTACTGAAACTGAGGGCACTGAACCCAGTGCAGGACCTTGGACTCAGCATTCTATGGCAGGGGGTTGGAACTAGATGATCCTTGAGGTCCCTTCCAACATTACCATTCTATGATTCTATGAAGGGAACCAGCTAATTTTTAATTATTTCTTCCTTTTTTGTGTGGTTTTGGTTGTGGGGTTTTTTTTGTGTTTGTTTTTTGTTTTGTTTTTTTCCAAATCCATTTGATTTTATTTTAAAAATCCATATCTAATTATAGCTTTGCAGGTTTTGGTCAGTATCCATGTTGTATGTGGATTACATTGACAATTAGGTACCAGATAAGTGAAATTAAACCAGACAGGAAGGGACAACATATTTTCTCTGAGATAACCATTTATAAGGTTGCAGGATCTCCATTTTAATTTAGCTTCTGTTCACACTATGTTTGCTCAACTGATACAAAGTCAGTTTGATCAAATGGTATGTATAATTCTGGTAGTATTTTTCTTTTTGTGAAAATCAGGAAGTGAAGTTTTTAAAAACAGTCTGTCTTATTCACTATACCCCATCATGATAGCTGAATGCAGTTCTAGTTTGAATAATTGCATGCCACATAATAAAGCAGAAAAGAGTGCTTTGCACAAATGTCCTGTGAAATGGTGTCCTGGTTGAGCATAAATCCTGCCAGGCCAGTTTAACCCTTGCTCTCCTCCTCCTGTTGCGGGTCCAAGAGTTGAGCAGAATGGGCAAACAATGGAGACTTTGGCCCCAGCAAAGCCTTGAGGGCTAGGAGCTTAGCACCAGGTGTCAGATCTCTTGTGCTGCCCCTAAGCATGCCTGTGTGTTCACACAAGGCATGAAACTTTGAATTCATTGGGTAGAACAATGAAGCTAGTGCCTGTTGGCCAGTTTCACTTTCAAAATGATGTATGTAAGGGGGGATGATTTAGAAACTGAGTTTTTCTGCACTGACTCTCCACCAGGAACAGTACCCCATTCGCAGCTCCTTAACTGGGAATCACAGTGGCCACGTGTTGCAGCTTACACCAGCAGCTTAGCAGCAACTCAGTTCTTCTCTCCTTCCCTCTGTCTGGAATATTTTGTATTTTACTCCGGAAGTATTATCGTGAATTTTGGAATCGTCCTTGTACAGGAAACTCACCCAGCAACCAAAGCGTCCTGAGTACATATGCTAATGTTAAACTCCATAAGCATAGTTAGACTTTTCCCTGGTTTTCTGTACATATTTTCCAAGTTCTGGTTGTTTAAACTGTTTAATTCCATGTTCGTAAATATCCTTTGTGCAACCACTTCCTGTCAACTGAAAATCCAAAGAATCTCAGGGAATATTCATGATCGTTTGAATATTAATAATAAAAATTAATGTTCATACAGAAATTAAGACACATAATTGACAACAGATTAGTAATTTCTACAACAAATGGACGTGTCCATTAACTATTTCAAAACTGCTTCATGGCATACAAGAAATACCTACAACTGACTCACCCAAATTCAGTATTTTCCAAGTTGACTGTTTAAAGTTTCAGCCAGTAAAGTATTTTCTACCTCTTCTATTTTTTTTTTTTTTCACAAATGGAAAATATTTCTCTGTCCCTTAGCCACTAGACCAAGGTCAAATTTCTCTGATTGAATGAAGAGCTCTTTATCTGTCCTGCTTAATTCCTTGTAAAGCTGATGGAGTGGAATAGGAAGTTCTGGAAAGCAATTCGTCATCTTTTAATGGAGAGTGTTACAGTGAGTCAGGTGAATGATAAATGAGGAAGGCCATATCTCTCTATTAATTGCAAGGAAAGAATATATATCCAGATCAAACACAAACTGCAAGAAGAATTCCTCACATGTCTCAGCTACATGTGTATCTACAATAAATAACATTAAGTATTTATAGATGCATATATTCCAGAAAGGATCATTATAATCACATAGTCTGATTTTCTGCATAACTCAGACCTGGTATTTTATACAATAATATTCTCATTGAGCCAAATATATTGTGACACAAAGAGAAAAATCCATTTTTTTCCCCCTTATATGCCTTTCTCTTATGCCACCTTCAGTTTAAAATCTGTGAGCAATGTTAAAAATCTATTTTCTACCATCTAACACATTTCCATGACACAACTAGTAGGTTTACTTTTACACTACAGTGTACTCCCTACTCAAAAATACATACTGCTTGCTTACTTTACAGCCCTTTTTTAAAAGAAAAGAACATATCCCAGTAATCAATGCTCTGAAAATCACTTCATATTTCCAAACTTCAGGGAAAAGTAAGATGGTTCAGGGTTTAGAGTTACTCTATATTTGGTATTTTATATGTACTTCACTATACTGTGGAAATGCTTTTGTTTTCTCATTTTATTGTAGTGCTAAATTTGGCATTAGGTTTTAATAACTGTGCAGTGCTTTGAGACCATGCTGAAAGGTATTTTATCATTCACCATCAAAGTTACTATTCTATTATTACTATGCCCCAAGGCTCACCTCATTTTCAGCAAAGCCCATTCATTTTTTGAGGAGTCATCACTTTTTCTTTCTGTTCATTCACCCTCTCCTTTCCCCAGTCTTTTCTTTCTCATCAAGAGGGGTCAAACAAACAGCTTTTTCTGAAGTATGACTCTATGCCCTGGTAGCAGGGTATGTATATGGTCCTATGGTATCATTCTGGGTGAAAGCTTAAGTCAGTTTTTCCTGCAGAACTGCTTTCCATCTGGCCAAATCCTAGTATGGACTGGTGCATAAGGTTGTTCCTCCCTGGGTGCAGGTCTTTCCACTTCCACTTGTTGAATTTCAGAAGGTTCCTGTCAGCCCCTTTCTCCACCCTGTTTCAGTTTTTCTGGATGGCATCTTAATACTGCCATATCAGCCACTCCCCCCCAGCTTTGTGTCATTAGTAAATTTGCTGAAAGCATGCTGCCCCAACATCTAGATCATTAATGAAGTCTTTAACAGGACTTGAACCCACTATTGACCCCTGGACTGCACTGCTCATTACTGGCCTCCAGCTACACTTCATACCACTGATCACCACCCTTTGAGCTTGGCCATTCATACAATTTTTGATTTAGAACAGCACTCATCCAGTGTACACTTCACCAGCTTCTCTGTGAGGATGTTATGGTAGACAGTGTTGAAAATCTTACAGAAGAAAAGGTAAACAATATCCACTTCACTCTCTACCGAGAGGAAAGAAAACACTTTCAGAAATTCTTTCTGCTAGTTGTTGATGGAAGTCTATCAAACAAACTCTCTTACAGTGTGGAATGAAAAAACCCATAATTCATTAATTGTTATTGCTGCCAAGAGAATAGTCTTTCTGACCCATCTTTATAGAGAAAGGGAGGAAGGTAGACTTTTCCAAGGTAGACTACAGGTTGCAAGTAGGATACTTAGATTGGATTACTTACCTTCTACAAATGCTTTTCTCTCTTCAAGTACAAAGACAGCCTTGAGTGGTTACATTTTCAGACGTCAGCTGATTGCATGAAGCTAGATTGGCAGAAACCAGGCTGAAATGAAAAGTGCATTTTTCACCACTGCATACCTTAGCATTTCGCTGTCTCAGTGTGTTTGAGTAGAAATATTTAACATAATTGCTAGTCATTTGGGTAAGATACTGAGTACTAAGATGGTAACATTTGCAGATGATGCAATTACTGAAATGACCAGGACTGAATTATCTGTCACTAACCTTTCTTGAAACAAAATATTAACTATGTAGATTGATGCTCTGACTTGGCATTTCTGGTACACTGCACTGCCTGCTTGATGCCAATACTGAGCTTTTATCACTTTTGACTGAAATCTGGACGGGGGAGGGGGGGGGGCAGAAAAAAAGTGAGAAAAAACAGCAAAAATTTCTCCAGTGGATTTCATGCATCACTCCCTCTTACAAAATCAAAGTTCTGCTGAAGAGGAGACAGAAGTCACTTCTAGTTTTGAGAATTTAGGGTGTGAGAAAAGGAGTATATAGTTGTATTATGAGCCTGACTCTTCTGGTCGAGAGCTCTTTTTTAATTGTCTTCCCAAGAGGAAACTTTTTCCTGATCTTTGGTGGAACATTGCTTTATAGCGAAACACTTTAGCTGCATTCTCCCGGCCACGAAAGCTTTATTACTAGTTTTCACACATTTTAGTCTGGATTCCTGGCTTAGAGAGAAAAATGAGAAGGTCCAACCACTAAATTTTGTAATTTTGTCCATGAAAGAAAGATGGTAATGTATTTCTTGTACTATCTCAACACCTGTAAGCCCAGTGCCAGCCAGGAAAAAACAACAACAACAACAACACTTATCAGCCTTGAAAATTGTCCTTTTTCTGTTGTTGTTGGGGTTTTTTTGATTGTTTCTGTGCTGGTTTGAGGCTAATTAGAATATTTTAATAGAGAAAATTACACTATAGGCTGTGAAAGGAAAAACATCATGATGTCTACTTCACTCATATGTTTGCTAAGAAATTGTTTGGGAACACTAACCAAAACAATAGATAAGTGAGTCTCTCTCTGTGGTTTGCTGGAACAGGAGCTGCTGGAGCGATCTAGCAGTTTCTGGGCTCTGACTCCTCTGCCGATTAATCCTCACTAACCACTTTCCTTCTAACCCCCCTGGCCCATCCTCCTAATTTACCTTGCATGTAAGGCAAACCTTGGGGTAAGGTACAGGGGTGGGGAGAAGGTGGAAGGGTGGTTGGGAGCCCCTCCTGGGGTCTCTGATTTCTGGGAGGGGAGTTGTGTTGCTGTATTACCTTTTACTTGTATATTTCTGTAAATATTGTGTATATAGTGTAAATATCTGCTGTACATTGTGCAAAGCTGTANTTTTTTCCCCTAAAACTTTAACATGTGAGCTTTTGGAGAGCCTCTTGTTTTATCCACATCAGTTCTTTAGCTCTTAAATCAAGTTTAGCTGGTAAGTAGAGAGCCATGCCAGCACTGAATATTTTTTTATTTGCTGCTAGTCAAAAATACAGTGGTTTGAGAAGTAAGAGAACACCTCTTACCTACTCTCCTCAGCTTAAAGACAACTCTGTCTTTGGCATGCAGCAAGCATGGAGTAACTTTAATAACAACACAAGACATAGCGCTGTAACCCAGGTTCATAAGTTTCTTTTTCGTTGCCTTCAACAAAACCACCACTTAAATCAAACTCTCCTTAAGAAATGCTGATCTGCAGAATATTACCAGATGGGTCTCCTGCCTTCTGAAGAAAGGGGGAAATGAGAGAGCCTCATGTTTAACGGCATATGAAAGAAGAAATACAATGTGTAAACTTTCCACTGACGGATATAATAGTGTTCTCACTTTTAAAGAAAAACAGTACTTCCTAGCAGGAGGCCTGCAAGAAATTTAACAATTACTCAAGATTTAGTTGTACAGCATGGCATTTTCAAACATGTGCAGAGTCTGTTATTTTTTGTAATTAAATTAATTTAAATAATAAATAATGTAATTAAAATACATTTGGACTGTGCAATCCCTAGGGCTGGAACTGTGTGCAGAGAAGTGATGCATATTCAATGTGAAGTTTAATGAGTAAGAAAATGCAGAATCCTGGAAATCTGGTAATGTGCAATATGGTTTTGGCACCCTCCCCCTTCTCTCCCATTCCTTGCCAGAATAAAAGAGGGCCCAATTTACCAAATCAGGTTTTAAATCATTCAAAAGTCTCTTTTCCTAAAAAGGAAACATTGCTAGCATTTAGGGTTTTTCGAGCACAACATGTGGTTAGACAAATGTTTCCCTACAATAGTACTAGTGAAAAGTCATAGGAAATTGACTCGGTAACCCTGTAATACCAATGTTTACTTTACCCTCGTCAGAATTTTACAGACTACAGAAATCATTACTTGTCTCTTCCTTACAAGGTTGACCCTGACTCCTGCTGAGATTTTCAGAAAGCACTTAGGCTGTCGGAGATTTCTTTTAGGGATCATCATGGCTCTTGATTTTCTGAGGGTGAATGCTGAGCACTTTCTGAGTATCAGTCTCCACTAAGCTGTACAGCAAAACCTATGGGTCCTCAGCCCCTCTCACTCGATGAAGACTTTCAGTTTTGAAGTTGCCTGCCAGGTGAATGTGACTTTACCTCTGTGATTGTGGCTGCTGATCTCAAGCAGAAGGATTTGGCTTTTCAGATATGGTTTTCCCCATGACTGCATCAGGTAGAGTATATGGCCCAGCCAGCTCTGCTTTTGGTCTATGGCCTGAGCCTGTCTTGGGACTAGGAGATGTGAGAACCTACAATGCCTAGACAGGGGGGCTGTGAGGTATATTCTTTCCAGGTGCCAAGGTTTGGTCTCTTGTGAAAGGGCAACAGAAGCCCTATATGTGTCATCTTTCCTTCTCTATCTGTTGCTTTGGGATGACAGAGAAGGGCAACGAGGCTAGTGAGAGGCCTTGAGCACAAACCCTGTGAAGAGAGGCTGAGGGAGCTGGGGTTGTTTAGCCTGGAGAAGAGGAGGCTCAGGGGGGACCTTATTGCTGTCTACAACTACCTGAAGGGTGGTTGTAGCCAGGAGGAGGTTACCTTCTTCTCTCAGGCAACCAGCACCAGAACAAGAGGACACAATCTCAAGCTATGCCAGGGGAAGTTTAGGCTGGAGGTGGGGAGAAAGTTCTTTACTGAGAGAGTCATTGGCTACTGGAATGGGCTGCCCGGGGAGGTGGTGGAGTCACCATCCCTGGAGGTGTTNGTGACAAAGCTCACATAAACCTGCCATCATCCTTTTAATGGGACAGTACCTATGACTGAATGGCAGTGTAAGGAGCCTCTGACATTCTACACTCTCACTGATGAATTTCTTCATTTCATAGCCATCCAATATTTAACATTTTCATTGGATTCTTTTTTATATGTGTTTTTTTTTCCTTCCCTAAAACAAAACAAACCGAAAACCCAACAACTGAAAAAAAATCCCTCACAAAACCCAGCACTTCCTTCAGCCAGACAGAGGATAAGCTGAATTTCTCCTATGAAGTGTCTGCCAGAATGACTGATGAAAATTTAAAACACAGAATTGTAAAGATAAAAAAAACCAGATGAAAAAACAGACAAAAACCCCAACCCCTTACATCTTTATTGTTGTCTTAAGCACTGATGATTATAAGTCCTGTCTAATGGTTTCAGGAGGCCTGAGTCAGAGATTTGAAACCATTAGCAATATTGATGCTTTCGAGAAGTGAATGCTTAAAACTGTCTTTCTTGTGGTTGGCCAAAATTGCTGCTCAGACTGCTACTTTGCTTATAGTCTATAAAGCTTTTATTTCAAGTGTTAAAAGTTAGGGGGTTGGTGCTGAAGACCTAGGAAAATATCCCGATGTGAATATGGCATACACATGTGTATGTGGCCACCTTCTGTTGTATTTAGCTGTTATCAGTATTTACATAATAGAGTAATTCGTTTGAAATAAGTGATTACAGAGCTGCCAAAGGACAACCCCACTGAGTGTTTTAAAAGGAATAGGCTGTTTGCATGGTTCCTTTTCCATCCCTGCCATGCCAAATATTACAAACTATAAACCAGAGAAGTTCTTAATAATAGAAAGCAGTGATGGATTTAAAGTTCTTGTGATTGTTCAGGACAAGAGGGATTTTCCTGCTATTTCTAGTTTTGGCCACCACATACTGAGGTAGTTCAGCTTCCAATACTGACCGAGTTTACTGGAACTGTAGGGCACCTATATTGGAGTTGGGCATGTAATACTTTACTATATATGCAAAAGCATGACCCTTTCCCTAAATATGTCGTAGAATCATAGAATCATTAAGGTTACAAAAGTCCTCTAAAATCAAGTCCAACATTTAACCCAACACAATTGTGACCACTAAACCGTGTCCTAAAGTGCCATAGCTACACGTTTTTTGAACACTTCTAGGGATAATGACTCCACTGCTTCCCTGGACAGCCCATTCCAGTGCCTGACCACTCTTTCGGTAAAAATATTTTTTCCTAATAGCCAAACTAAACCTTCCCTGGTGCAACTTGTGGCCATTTTGCTTATCCTGTCACTAGTTACTTGAGCGAGACAAACACCCATGCGCTGATTCCAGGCCCTGGATTGAATACAATATTGCATTAATTCCAGAGTTCTCAGTGTATCTGTAATGAATACTAATATAATGTACACTTGTAGATATCAGAAGGATATCTTCGCCATTTAGTGAAATGTAGCCACTTTGTTCCACAGCGCCGTTTCTGTGCTGGGGGCATGAAAGGATTTCTAAGTGATCAGAAGGTGGCAGTAGATCTCTGTTTCATCTCTCCTGAGGTCCCTTCAACCTTCGTAGTTAACTCGGCAAGAGAGAGAAGGAAGGAAAGAACAAAGTTTAACTTGGAAAGAGAGAGAAGAAAGGACGGAAAGAACAGAGTTTTACTTACCGAGAAAAAAAGGATATCTCAATTTTGATGCTACAGGTAGCTATGAAAAGACTGCCTCTTACCTCTGCTATTGGAAAGCAGTAACTCAATAACAGGTCCCTCAACAAATGCCTCGAAGAGTCAGCAGAGATAGGAAAACACTCTTACCCGGCCAGGAGTGCAATATGAATGGCAGCCTGGGAAGCAGCCAGGTGGTAGGTAGCATCAGTGAATGCATAAGCAAGGGCAAAAGTGGCCTCAAACACCAAGCACATCACCATTGTAGTCTTTACTAAAGTTGAACAAATGTTAATATACAAGCTTAATGCACCTGCAGCTGAGCCAGTGTTTAGGGTAATGCAGCTCTCACCCTTTCCAAAAGCAGGTCTCTCTCCACACCTTCCCATCCCTTCTGTAAGCAACGGATGGATTTCTTTTATTCAAAGGGAAGAATTGTTCCTTTATTCCTTCTTTCTGTGAACTATGTGGAGGAAGTCTCTAGGGTGATTATTTATAGATCCTCCTCAGATGGGAAGGAACCCTTCTCTCTGTATAGGGCTCCCTAGGGAGTGCTCAGGTCATAGCAGAATCAATGCCAGAGGCAGACCTGCTGGTAACAGCTGCCCATGGCAGCCCACCATGTTTGCTTTGGGTGTTTGACCACTGGTGTGATACCTGAAGCCTTCTCACCTACCCTAACGATTTTAAATTCCACATTTCTGTTGAACCCTGTTGGTTGCAACTGCAGAGACATCCCCCAAAAACCCCAGCTAATAAGAGCAACAAAGAAAGATGAGTTATTGCTTTGCCTGTTTATTTACTGTCTGCTCCTATATTTGCTTCATTGCCCCTTCCCAGTAAATTTCTTTTCCCCCCCTGATCTGTAGATGTTGCTTAAATATTACAACTGCTCCAGTCTATGAGCCACTGACACAGAAGGTTTGCTGTTGGAAAAGAGTTTGAAGGGGAAGAAGGGACCAGCTTAGTAACAGCACTAAAAAGGCCATTAAGTAATAATGCGGCTGTAAAGGTAAGAAGCTGAAACACAGTATTACTAAATAGTTTATTGTTAAAAAAGAGAAACTTCACTTGTGGTAATACTTCTAAGCAGGTGAGGTGGAGCTTACTCATGAAAGAGAAGCTTTCTTTTTCTAGGTTGATCTTAGGTGTCAAAACATATGTTAAATTAATTTACTTCCACTGGTGCAAGGCAGATGATTTTGGTTTTTTGGGGACTGTCTCTGATTGCTTTACTTCGTTTCTTTGGAAATAAACCAAATCACAGGGGTTTACTCTTGGATCCTTAAAGCCAAAGAGTAGTGGCATAAACCCCTGATCTGATCTAGAGCACAACACACCTTCACTGCATCAAATCAAATTACATGGGTGCTTAAGTTGAAATACATCTCTTAGGAATACAATCAGTTTTGACTTAAGAGCTGTGTGTGAGGTAGTGAAGTAGTCTTGACAGTTAGTTACCAACAAAGTTGTACTTCATTTCCAGTTTGGATGTTCCTAACTGTTAGAGGAAAGACAGTGACTACAATCACAAGGACAGGAAGTAATCTGGCAGTGACTTGGAGATAAACAGGAAAGGGAAAGTCCTACCCACCAACTCATCTGTCCGTCCATCCATCCATCCATCCTTCCATCCATCCATCCATCCATCCATCCATCCATCCATCCATCCATCCATCTATCCCCTCACATGTTGTCTTTTGCAGTGCACCATGCACTCCATAGTTTTCTCCTGTGTCTATTGTTTGCATCCTACACAAATGCATCCACCACCAGGAAACTGTGTGCAGATCTGGAACCCTCAGCACAGGAAGGACATGGAAATGTTGGAGTGGGTCCAGAGGAGGGCCACGAGGATGATCAGAGGGCTGGAGCAGCTCTCCTGTGAGGACAGGCTGAGGGAGTTGGGGCTCTTCAGCCTGGAGAAGAGAAGGCTCCGAGGGGACCTGATAGTAGCCTTCCAGTATCTGAAGGGGGCCTACAGGAAGGCTGGGGAGGGTCTATTTACAAGGTCTTCCAACGACAGGATGAGGGGCAATGGGTTTAATCTGGCAGAGGGGAGATTTATACTGGATGTTAGGAGGAAGTTCTTTCCAGTGAGGGTGGTGAGACACTGGCACAGGTTGCCCAGGGAGGTTGTGGCTTCCCTCCCTGGAGGTGTTAAGGGCCAGATTGGATGAGGCCTTGAGTGAGTTGTACTAGTGGGAGGTGTCCCTGCCTATGGCAGGGGGTTTGAACTAGATGATCCTTGATTTTGTCAGTATTCAGACTATTACAGATATCAATACGTTGTACTGGACAATGTTAAAGAAACAAACCATAATGGAGAAGGGCAAAGCATATCATCAAATTGACAGCTGCCTTTTCCTTGGATAGTTCCTCATATTAAGGGCTCATGACCTCTTCTCATCTCCTCTGACTTTCAATGGGTACCATCAAGCTCAGCACTGGTGCTGTCAGTGAAGTTATGTTACCAGACACTAGCCTTTAACTTTAAAGTTTTTTCATTCAATTTGATTACAGTGTTAATTTTTAAAATTATTACCTTAATTTACTATCATCTAAAAATAGAATATATCTTGTAACAATTATTGCAAAAATTGTTTTGCCTCCTTCCTAGGAAAGGGAGAAAGCTCAAAAAGATTTTTTTCTGGCAGATCTTGCTTAAATATCATCTCAGTTGAAATGTATTAAGACACACACAGAAAGGCCTTACCAGATTTATTTTAAATAAGACCAGACCACTGGCATTATTTAAAATAAAAATTAAAAAAAAAAAAAAAAGAAAATAACAAGGTAAGAAATTCTTACAAAACCTTAAAAAATACAATGTCATTTGCTGGGGTTACAGAAACTTTAAGAATAACTTACAGCACAAAACTCATTTTCTAGGAAAGAGTTGTCACTAGCAGAAACGGTATTAGTATTGTAAAAAAAAAAAAAAAAGTGGTTTTCAAAAGGAGATTGGAACCTAATATCTTGGTATATAATAGTTGGAATATAATATATTGGAACCTAATACTTCAATTTACAAACCCTTTATTTCTAAGCTGATAACAACTTGACCTGATTGCTACTATTATTTATAGGTTTAGTCATGCTTAAATATTCGCTTTCTAAGTTTGACCAAGCTCTGTATGGCTGCTTTTGTAATTTCAGGTTGTTAAAAACCACAGAAATTCCCATTGTGTTCTTTACAAACGTCAAGAGATGTATTTCTACACTCATAGAACCACAGAATAACACAAACATAAAGAACAAAGCACAAGACAAAGTTCAAATTAGGAATGACAAAAAGGTTTTCTGCTTTAGACTGGTAGAAGCAACTTGTAGATCAGTCTCCTGTCTGTTCACATCATGCTGTGTTTACACATGCATAGATGTGCCGATTCCATTCACATTATTCCTGATTTGTACTGGAGAATAAGTGTAGTGAAGACTCTCAGACTCTCTTGCACACTGACAGCAGTGAAGATGAGTGCCACTGGTGTATTTAAAAGATAAATAGTAGTACAGAACTTTTAAAATGCATCATCATAGACTAAAAATAGCATGGCTAGCCATAGACACCGAGAAAATTTCTGTGCCTTTAAATATTATAAAAGTATTCATTCATATCAAATATCCTCTCTGAGTAGGATAACTTAAGGTAATACTCTTTTAAAGTGCTGATGGCCCATCAAAATTTATTCACCTAGAAGTTGGGAAAGTAATAAGAAGTCCTGGTTACTTCATCAAGCTGTGATGCTTGAGCTACAACCCCAAGCTGCAGCATTAACTGATAGAAGGCAGAGTGATTTCACCAAAGGGTCCCAATGAGGAATCTGTTTCCTCTTTCTGTTCATCCTGACCTGAATGCACTCACCTTTAAAACACATTGCAAAGCACATTATTTTTCTGAAGAACATTTTCTGGAACAACAGAGTAGGAAGAATTTTGCTAGAGCGTTTTTGTTGCTGTTGTTTGTGTCTCGGGATTAGATTACTTAGAAGAGAACCCCAGGTGATACAGCATGATGCAAAACTCAATACACTTGTTAAGGGAAGATCTACAGGGATGCAGTGGAGGCAGGTCAGTTCACTAAAAACCACAAGAAGCCAAGGATGTCATAGTACACCAAATCTGAGATCCATTCCATCTAATATCTTCTTAAAAGGACAAAATTAATAACAATAAGTTTGTGAAACACATTCCCAGTATCTATTGACTTATGGCTAGAGACCTGCTTTGCAGGTAATGGCGTCTTTCCATTTAAATTCAAACAAAACTGTACAGTCTGAAGTAGAGGGGAAGAGGTAAGCATTTGGTAAAAATAAGGGTTGAGGATAAAGGCACTGCGAGCAGGAGCAGAAAATATGCACCTACCCTAGTTTCATTAAAATGGGGATGCTGACATCAAGTACAGGGAAGATACACCCATGAGTTGCTGAGAACTACTGTTTTCCTCCCCATAGCATTGTATAGTTTTCCTCATATAAACCCTCGTGAAGTCCATGGGACCATCTACAGAGCACAGTATTACTCCCTTATTGCAGAAGGCTCAGGCACTGTTCTAAACAAGCAGAACTTTTCCTGAATCTTACAGATGATGTAGCTTGGATTTTTCCTGATGTCTACTTGAGATGATGTGAGTTACAGCAAAAAACTTTAAGATATGCTCTTTTATATATCTACCATTTGCTAGTATGAGCAATATTTAGAGGAGGATAGGACTGATGGTGCCAAGAATGTTTTACTTCACAATTAAAAAAAAAAAAAAAAAAAAAAAAGGAAATATTTTAAAAGTACTTTATAGGGTAGTAAAATGGGGACTATTTAAACATGACATCCATATTCATAATAAGTGCACTTTGAGTCCTTAAAAATTAAGTAGGGATATTGCTTTTAATAGTACATTTGTTGGTCCTGACCTACAGGTTTGCACAAAGCAAGTACGTTTCCTACTGCAGTCAATTGACTTCCCCTGATTTACAGCACTTTCAGCCCCTGCTCCATGTACCTCAGAGGTCTGAGTCTCATTTTCTACTTGAACCTGACTTGGATTTATTTTATTTTATCCTCCAGCTAGTCAAAGCAGCAAGATAAGAATTACTTTCACACATGACTCTTTGTTTGCGTAACACTTGCTTCCACTTAGTAAGAAATACATGACTATTTCAACTTACATTTCCTTTGAAAAACAATGGTTTAAATTGAGGCGTGCAATGTTCCATTGCACTCTTTTTTTACCCAACCTTTTTTAACATGGATTTTCAAGTGAAATCTAAAGGACTGACTGAAGTTTTCTACCTATTTCTCTGCATATTTGTTATTTCTCAAGAAGATTGTACTAAGTCATCATTTTTGGAAACATACCTCATTCAGAGTTCAGTAGCTCTGAAAGAGTGCCATGCAACACCACTGTGGGCCGTCATTCTCCTGGGGACATTCCAGATATGTCTATTGGTGATCTGGAGAGGTTGAAGGAAAGAGAAGAAGGTGGGAAACCCAGATAAATTCACTGATAAGGAAGCTGTGATTAATTTGATGTGATATCCACCCTAGAAGGGTTTTGAGGAACCCTTCTAAGAGTGGACTCTGTGACAATTAGGAACTGAGTAGCTACAAATACTGTTTGCCTGTGTGACAGGCAGAACAAAAGATAATGGGAACTTAAAGGGAATCCACTTTACCAGTTGTTTCCAGCAATGCCTTCTAGGCCTAAAAGGCAACCTTCTCCAGCTGCTCACTTCTGTTAAATGCTATTAACTTTACAGGGTTTTGTGGTTTTTTTTGCTTCTGCATGAAGAATTCCTGGGAAGTTCTATAAGAGAAACCTAGTAATGTGATTCTTTATAGTACACATTTTTTCCAGAAGGAGGTATGTTCTTCTTAAAGAAAATCTGAATATAAGAGTTACGCTGCAGCCCCACAGACAGCAATCACTTACTAAAAAGGCACTGGCAGCCCAGTGCCTGCAGGTCATAGATTCATAGAACAGTTTAGGTTGGAAAGGACTTTAATGATCATCTAGTTCCAACCCCCTTGCCATGAGCAGGGACACCTTCCACTAGACCAAGTTCCTCAACACCTCATCCAACCTGGCCTTAAACACCTCAAGGGAGGAGGCTCCACAACCTCTCTGGGTAACCTGTTCCAGTGTCTCACCACCTTCACTGTAAAGAATTTCTTCCTAATGTCTACTCTAAACCTATGCACCTCAAACTTCAATCCATTCCCTCTCACCATGTCACTACAACCCCTTGTAAAACATCCCTTCCTGGCTTTCTTTCAGGCCCCTTTCAGGTACTGGAAGAGAACCCGAAGGTCTCCCCAGAACCTTCTCTTCTCCAGGCTGAAGAGCCCCAACTCTCACAGCCTGTCCTCCCTATAGGAGAGGTGCTCCAACCCTCTAATCATCTTCATGACACTCTTCTGGAACTGCTTCAGAATTCCATACCCCTCTTATGCTGTAAGAACTGGATGCAGTACTCCAGGTGGGGTCTCACAAGAGCAGAGTAAAGGGACAGAATCACCTCCCTTGACCTGCTGGTCACATTTTTGGTGCAGCCCAGGACATGGTTTGTCTTCAGGGCTACAAGAGTATATTTCCAGCTCATGCTGAGTTTTTCATCAACTGACACCCTCAAGTCATTCTCCTCAAGATTGCCCTCAAGTCACTCCTTGCCCAGTCTATATGTGTGCCTGAAATTGCCCCAACCCAGGTGTAGGACCTTGCTCTTGGCTTTGTTGAACTTTATGAGAGTGGCTTGAGCCAACCTCTCAAGCCTGTCCAAGTCCCTCTGGATGCCATCTCTTCTCTCCAGTGTGTCAACCAGACCACACATCCTGGTGTCATCCACAAACTTGCTCTCAATTCCACTGTCCATATCACTGACAAAGATGTTAAATAGCACTAGTCCCAGTACTGATCCCTGAGGGATACCACTTCTCACTGATCTCCTTTTGGACACTGAGACCCTGACTGTAACTCCCTGAGTGCAGCTATCCAGCCAGTTCCTTATCCAGAGAGTGATCCACCTTCAAGTCCACATTTTTCTAATTTGGTGGTATCGTGTGGGACAGTATCAAATGCCTTACAGAAGTTCAGGTAGATGACATCAACTGCTTTTCCCTTATCCACTGACACTAAAACTCCATTATAGAATGCCATCAAGTTTGGCAGACATGATTTGCCCTTGGTAAAACCTCTTCTTCATTTTCTGTATGCCTTAGCAAATCCTTCAGGAGGATCTGCTCCACGATCTTGCCAGGCACAGAGGTGGGACTGACTGGCCTATAGTTTCCAGGGTCATATTTTTTCCCATTTCGGAGATGGGGCTTATGTTTTCCCTTTCCCAGTCAGCAGCCACTTCACCAGATTGTCAGGACTTTTTGAATATGATGGACAGTGGTTTGGCAACTTCATCTGCCAGTTTCCTCAGGAGCCGTGAGTGGATCTCATCAGGCCCCACAGACTTGTGCAGCTTCAGGTTCTTTAGATGATCCCAAACTTGGGTTTTGCTTACAGTGGGAAGATTTTCCTTTTCCCACTCCCCGCTTGTGCTTTCTGGAGTTTGGGTTGTACAGCTAGAGCCCTTGCCAGTGAACACTGAGACAAAGTAGTCACTGAGCACCTCCACCTTTGCTGTATCTGTCATGACCAGGTCTCTATTCTCCTTTTGGAGAGACCAAACATCTTTCCTAGTCACTTTTTTGTCCCTGATGTACAGGAAGAAATTCTTACTCCCATTCATATCCCTAGCCAAGTTTAACTTCATCTGTACTTTTTATTCTTTTTTTTTGTTTTCCTAACATGATTCCTAGCTGGTTGGACAACTTCTTTGTAGACCTTCCATGTGGCTCATTCTTGCTTCCATTGCTTATAGAATCTCCTTTATTTGACCAAGTAAGTCCAGGAGCACCTTATACATCCATGCCAGCCTTCTGGCACTCTTGCCTACCTTTTTCTTTCTTGGAATGCACTGTTTCTGGGCTTGGAGGAGATGGTTCTTTAATACTGATCATCTTTCTTGGATCCCTTTTCCCTCCAGGGCTTTATCCCAGGACACTCTGCCAAGCAGACCCCTAAAAAGCATAAAGTCTGCTGTCCTGAAACCCAGAGTATCATAGAATCATAGAATGGTAAGGTTGGAAGGGACCTCAAGGATCATCTGGTTCCAACCCCCTGCCATAGGTAGGGACACCTCCCACTAGTACAACTCACTCAGGGCCTCGTCCAAACTGGCCTTGAACACATCCAGGGAGGGAGCAGCCACAACCTCCCTGGGCAACCTGTACCAGTGCCTCACCACCCTCACTGCAAAGAACTTCCTCCTAACATCCAGTCTAAATCTCCCCTCTGCCAGTTTAAGCCCATTGCCCCTTGTCCTGTCATTGCAAGACCTTGTCAATAATCCCTCCCCAGCCTTCCTGTAGGCCCCCTTCAGACACTGGAAGGCTACTCTAAAGTCTCCTCGAAACCTTCTCTTCTCCAGGCTGAAGAGCCCCAACTCTCTCAGCCTGTCCTCACGGCAGAGCCGCTCCAGCACTCTGATCATCTTTGTGGCCCTCCTCTGGACCCGCTCCAACACTTCCATGTCCTTCCTGTGCTGAGGGTTCCAGAACTGCACACAGTACTCCAGGTGGGGTCTGAAGAGAGCAGAGTAAAGGGGCAGAATCCCCTCCCTTGCCCTGCTGGCCATGCTGCTCTTGATGCAGCCTAGGACTTGGTTGCTGTCTGGGCTGCATGTGCACACTGCAGGCTCATGTTGAGCTTTTCATCAACCCAGACTCCAAGATCCTTTTCCTCAGGGCTGCTCTCCAACCATTCACCACCCAGCCTGGATTTGTGCTTGGGATTGTGCCTACCCAGTGAGTAGTGAGTTTGCTTCACACCCTCTTTGATGCCTTGATGATCTTAAATTTTACCATTTCATAATCACTATAGTCAAGGCTGCCTTTAACAGCACTTATTGGCCCCTCCTTGTTGGTGAGGACAAGATTCAGCATAACACCTTTTCTTGTGGATTCCTTTACCACTTGGAGAAGGAGATTGTTGTCCATGCATTCCAGAAACCTCTTAGATTGCTGGTGCCCTGCTGTGTTACCCTTCCAACAGATATCCAGGTGGCTGAAATCTCACATGAGGACCAGGGATTGTGAACATGAAACTGGTCCTAGAGAATACCTCATCCACCCTGCCTTCTTGGACAGGTGGCCCGTAGCAGACCCCCACTATGATGCCACTTTCTCTTGCTTTCCCTTTAATACTCACCCATAAGCTTTCTCTAACCTCTTGTTTTATCCCCAGATGGAACCCTGAAGACTCCACTTGGTCTTTGATGTAGAGGGCCACATTCCCTCCTTCCCTGTCTGTCTTTCCTAAAGACCTTATACCTATCTAAGTCTGTATTTCAGTCATGGGAGCCATCCACCATGTCTGAGTAATGCTGATGACATCGTAGCCCTGCAGGCGTGCACATGTCTGTAGCTCTTCTTGCTTGTTCCCCATTCTCCATGCAGTTAGTGTACAGGCATTTCAACTGGGACCCCATTTACTGACTGGGGTTCCCTTATCCTGCTATTCATGTGCTGTCTTCACAGGCAGATGTCTAACTGCAGGCCCAGGGACAGTGACTGTCATGTGGGATGGATCGATCACCCCTTACCCCAGCATCTCTATTTTAAAGCCCTCTTCACTAGATTGGAAAGCTCGTGTCCAAAGATGTTCTTTCTTTTCTTTGAAAGATGGACCCTGTCAGACTCCAAAACCACAGATTTTTGAAAGTAAGTTTTGTGGCTTAGACAGACACCACTCCCTCAACCATTTATTGATTTTCCTTATTCTGTCCTTTCAAACACCCTTCCCTTAACTGTGAGGACTGATGAGAAAAGCATCTGTGCTCCCAAATCCTTCATTGCATCTCCCACTGCCTTGTAGTCCCTTTAGATGTACTTTAGGTTCTTCACTATTGTGTCATAGGGGCCTGCATGAAACAACAGTGGTGGATATGGTCCCATCTCTAAATCTCAAATTCAAATACAATACCATAATCCAAAGCAACATTTTGATATCTAAGCTAATTTATCTAGGTTATTCCATTATCATTGGCTGCACAATTGTAATGGAAAGATCATCATAGACCCTACAATGCTCTCCAGACTGTTTTTAAGTCTTCAACTGGTGAACCCCTGTTACCAGCAGGGCAAGGGAGGGGATTCTGCCCCTTTACTCTGCTCTCATCAGACCCCACCTGGAGTACAGTGTGCAGTTCTGGAGCCCCCAGCACAGGAAGGACATGGAACTATTGGATCAGGTCCAGAGGAGGGCCACGAAGATGATCAGAGGGCTGGAGCAGCTCTCCTATGAGGACAGGCTGAGAGAGTTGGGGCTCTTCAGCCTGGAGAAGAGAAGGCTTCGAGGAGACCTGATAGTAGCCTTCCAATATCTGAAAGGGGCCTACAGGAAGGCTGGGGAGGGACTATCGACAAGGTCTTGTAATGACAGGACGAGGGGAAATGGGTTTAAAGTGGCAAAGGGAAGATTTAGAATGGGTGTTAGGAGGGAGTGCTTTACAGTGAGGATGGTGAGACGCTGGAAGAGGTTGCCCAGGGAGGTTGTGGCTGCTGCCTCCCTGGAGGTGTTCAAGGCCAGGTTGGACAAGGCCTTGAGTGAGCTGTACTAGTGGGAGGTGTCCCTGCCTATGGCAGGGGGTTGGAACTAGATGATCCTTGAGGTCCCTTCCAACCTTACTATTCTATGATTCTATGATTTTATGATTGGTTAGTGTAGTGGTAAATTAAGCCATCTCAGGTATGCCTGCACCATGTCCTTTGATGCAGCGTCTTTGTAACATTACGCTCTACTCCTCCTGACACTGACATTTCATGATGCCTGTGTAGGAGCCTGTGCCCTGTACCTACAGGTTTTCTCTTTTCTCAAAGTCCAAACACACCTTTCAAATACAAGCACTCAATAGGACAAACTGGTTATATGTAATGAATGTAAAATCACTTGCAGCCCAAGGTTCTTCAGTTCTTTGGTTGAAAGAGAAGATGGACTTGGTGTCAGTAAAAATCTCAGTAATCTCAGGTGAGCAGGTGGAATTGGCCCCATTTTTACTGCAAATGGGCTTATTTTAAGTTGCACAGAACTTGTTTGCATGGTTTGGCACCTCTAACATAAGTTAAGGAGAGAGGGTTGAGTGAATATGGCACTTGAAAGCTCATGAAGAAAAACAAATTTTTAAAATGCTTTCACTGGAACAGCAATAGAATCAAGAAATATGTAAATAACTCCTTTGTAAAGTTGTATAAAACAAAAAAGTGGCAGGCATCTCAGCTTTACTTTTCCTAAGAAGCATTCAGGAGATTAAAACAAAATCGCAGCTATGGGAAATCCCAACCAACTTTTTTTCTATGAGTAACAGGAATTATTTAGAATGCTAGTCTTTTAAATTAAAAAATAACCTTCAGCAATTCTTTTTAATTATTCTTTTTTTTTTTTTTTCCTAATGTATCCTTCTTGCATATTTATCAAAGACTACAAAATGTTTTCTGGCATGAACACAGCACATTTTATATAGGCCTGGGTTGCATTCACATCAGTACAGACATGATAGTGGGCATGTAGTTTCTTTCTGAAACAGTTAAAGTGGTACAAGTCCTAGTAGACTGTTAGACCAGGATGAAGACATTTTCTCTGGATCTCATTAAAGCAGTCCAAACTTCAGCAGTGACTAATATTTTAATATGTGTATTAAAAATGAGATGTGGACTTTAACTGATCTTAATCAGCCTATTAAGGGCAGACTGCTCTTGCCCCTGATTGCTTAATTGTACCTTACCTCTCTCTGCTGAAGTGCTGAAGTTAAGGCCAATGTTCATAAAGGAAAGAACAAATACCTATAAGCTGCAGACCGTACCTTAGAGGAGGTCCTTGAGCCAGGAAAAGGACAGAAGTAGAATAATGAGGAAAATGCAGCAATGCTCAATGCTTGCTTGTTTTGGTTTTGTTTTGTGTTTTGTTTTTTTTTTGTTGTTTTTTTATTTATCATACATATCAAAAGACAAAGAAGTTAAAAAGCCTGAAACCCTAAGCAGAAGCCATAGGTATGCTCTTGATAACTCAGATTTCTTTGCTATTCATTTCAATTTTAATGACTCACTAAGGTGTGTGACTGTAACTGGTTATTATAATTTTAATAATATTTCCAAGATAATACCAGAGTTTAGTGCTCTCATAATGCAAACAGAAGATTTTTGGTTATGTTTAGCACTGGTGTAGCTCTATATCAGCATCCTCACAGCATAATTTTACCACCTTTTCTCAGAGGGATGCTATTTGCTTGCCTTTAGAAACAGATACACTCAAAACAGTGATGTGGGCACCCAGTCACCAAGTTTTGTAAGTTTATTCAGCTCCCAGAGTGAAATCATGAAGACAAATTGGACAAAGAGCACTTAATCTCATGCATGGAGAATTAAGTGTCATGCAGTGCAAGTCAAAACACTCAGTGTACTAGAACTAAGTGGTAAATGAAATGAAGCAAAATGAAAGGAAATGGAAAAGGGGAGAGAGAGAGCAATAGGAAGACTCGAACTCCAGTATGAATACCAAAAACCATTCCTTTGTATTTTTCAATGATTTCTTGATATGAAAGAGTATTCATGCATTTTATTTGAAACTGTCACAGGATGAAATGTATAAACAGGGCACTCAGGAGAAATGGAGGTATGGAATTTTGAATCCGGTCAGACAGGAGAATTGAATGCAGGCCACCTGTGTCCTGGTCAAATGCTCTCTAGCTATTGCTTTTCACAATGTGTGTGCTCAAGCCATCTCCTACTATAGCCACTCTGATGATTTTTTTATTCCTATCCAAGTGCTTTTTCATCTACTCTTAGAACACAGATTTGATTGATGATGTCAGATGCTGTCAGCAGAGAGACTACCCTCTGAATTCTCTTCAGGCTTTGCTGTAAGATAGTACCTAGTTACACTGCACTTAGCGTGCAGACAGCTTTGGTTTCCTGGGAGCCTCTGGGGAGAAAAAAAGTGTGTATCTGCACAGCATAGCTACCTATGGCTCACTTAGCAGTTTCAATCATTTTTCAATTCACATGAAGTGAGTAATGACTCATTTTGGACCCTGTTCTTGAGTGTTTTGCACCTGAGAAGAAAAACATGTCAAGAGTCACAATTTTGAGAAGCAAATAGAGAATGAAAACAAGAGTATGTTAGGTAGTAAACCCAGAGCTAATGAGATAACACTAGGTTCATTTTAACTCATAAATTATGGTTTAACCACCTTGTATTAACCATCAAGTCTAAATATTCCTTTGGACAGATAATGTTCAAGGCAAAAAACAACACAAATTGCACAAACTACTGAACTGCATCTCTTAGTACCTTCTCCAACTGCAATAAGAAAGAAAAAAATACAATCATAGAATGCATTTTTTTTCCAGTATAATCCATGCACAGTTGTTAGTTATTCGCCTTGCAGTTTTGACAGAACACCAACTATAGCTATTCTGCAGCTTTAGGATGATAAATCAGAAGGGCCTATGAAAGGTATGGACATCGATAAGATGCAGAAAATAACAAATTAGTTCCCTTTTTAACTTTCACATTGAAATCCACAGGAACAAACACACTGTCCTGTTCCCCAAAGCTACAGAATAAGAACACCAAGCGCACCTGTGTCACAGCATTTCAACTTTGCAAGGTGTATCTCTGCATATTCCAGGCCAACCATGTAGCTACAAGTGCTGTAGAAGTAGTAGTTGTAGTCAACATGTATTTGACTAACAAAGAGAAAATAAGGAGGTGTAGAAAATCTTGTCTCCTAGCAGAGTGTAGAATCACATAAACCAGACACTACTCCTCACCAGCATTTTACATATAGGAACAATTTATGACATATAAGTTTAGAAATCGGAGTAATTAAAGGTATGGCTTACTTACAAAACTTTGTTCTCTGTCAAGGAATTTTACTTTTTTGGGAGGTTTGTTTGATTTTTTTTGTTTGTTTGATTTAGTGGTTTGGGGGTTTTTGGCTGTTAGTTTGGTTTGGGTTTGTTTCTTTTTGTTTGGGTGGTTGATTGGTTAGTTTAGTTTGTATTTTTCTGATAGGATAGTGTCACTCTCTCAGGTGGAATCATCTAGTGTCTCATAGTCCCCCACCCTGTCCCACCACATATATTTGCACCTTATAAAGGAATTCACATGGTATTAGGTTTTTTACTTCCATCCATTTACCAATTGACAAAACTCTCTTTTCTATCCAAAATATAACCCGTTCAGTCTTCAAGTGTTTTTTGTCTCAGGTAAATACATTTTTTCTTATTTCTTCCAGCATTCTAGCATGGTGGTTTTTTTATCTTTTCATCCACTAAATCAATCAATGTCTTTTTAAAAAAGACTATTTCAGTATAAGAACAAAATATCCTAGAAGAGTGTGCAAAATCAGTGTGGAAAACAGTCCCATGACATAATACTATCTGAACACAGACACAACAAGAAGCAAATATTGTATGCAGATTTTTACTGTTCGCTGTCATTCCTTAGTCTCTCGGAGTTATTTGTTTCTTCCTCCTATGGAACATCTACCTTTTGCATTACATTATTTTTCCCCAGTTGCGACAGTTTTCTCAAAATGATCCTTGGTTTATTTTGTCCTGTCCAGATGCTTATCTCCCTCTTTAGTATTTCTCTATTGTTTGCAACTTCTTTACAATTTAGCATTAACTGTGAATTTAATTAAACTGTGGTCATTAACATTCATTTTATATGCCCCACTAACAGAATCTCTTTTTTAGTTCTTAATGACACTTAAATAAATAAAACCTAATAGAGATCCCTGTGGTACCTAGCTAGACATCTTAACCTAGTTTGATACTTGCTACTTAACTGTTTATCAAGCTTCTTTGAACACTACTCAAACCACAGAAGACCATGTACATTCAAACTAAGCTGAATTAATTTTTTTTAGTCCAATTTTCATGAGATTCCATATTGAATGCTTTATTTGAATGCGAATAATTTACATGCCTCACTTTTCCTTTTATCTGTGAAGGCCTTGATTCTTCAACACTTAATCACACTTAATGTATTTAAACTATGTGGGAGTAAACCTTAACAGTTATAGGAGTCATGAATGTGCTTGCAAGTTGGTAGCTCATTTACTTAGCTCAAAAATGGTTGCCATATTGTACACCAGTTCTTTGTCTCCCAAAATATTATCCCTCTAGAGTTCAATATAATCCTCAGTGAGAGTTAGGTTTCAGATTTGCTTAGTAGCATATTTAAGTAGAAACAACGCAATAATAAAATATATAATGATGAACTCACATACCAGTAATCAAACTTTTTACAAAAATTCAGGAAGAAGATAAAAAAAAAAAAAAAAAAAAAAAACCTTTTGAAGGGTCTGTACAACCATTTCTAGTCCAGCTATTGGTTAAGGCTGACATTTTGATATCAGAACATGCAGCTGTTCTATCGCCAACATTAGTGTTAAACCTGTCAAAAGTGAGAACAAAACTTTAAAAGATGTGTGTCAGTGGTAGGTAGGCTTAGAATTTTCTGGAGATGTTTATAAAAATATTTTCAATTTGTATAGTACTGATTTCTTAGCCCTTTCGATTACAGCATCGTGAAAAAAAAACATTTCACACTAAAGCAAGTATTTAAATGTATACATTTCATTTAAGTTTAAAATGTGGGAGTAAACTAAAATATCCAGGTTGAGTAAAATTAGAATGTCTTGCAAAGGCAATTTTTTTCTTCCACAAAAAGAACGGGTTCAAAGCAGGGATTTACTGTCAGAAAAGGTAGAAAATCATCAACCAATTTGCAGGTGACTTTGTTCACAGCCCCTGCTATCTTTCCATTTCAAAAAGCAAGGTCCAAATTATCCTTGTTCTCCAGCAGTGGATCTGACATCTTCTGCACCAGGTCTGACTGATGATGAGCCCTGTCATTAACACACTGCCTTTTGTTGCAATAAATGGCTCATGGCAGGGATGCTGGCTGAGATGACTGATCCCCTTGCATCCTATACAACAGGAAAACTGGTACAAACCTTTTGAAGTTGCCTGTGAATGGAATCCTTATGAAAATATATAAAATGTTTAGAGATAGCCAAAGAAATGAAACAATGAACATGAAGGACACCTGGTTATAGATGTTTTTAAAATAATGTTCTCAAAATATTCACCTGCCTATCTAGAAATATTGTATGCGTCATACATTTAAATACACATCAGGGACAAATAATTTTTACCCTAATGGAAGTTAGTAGCCCAGTTAAGGCCAAAAGTTCCTTTGATCAAGTGTGTTGAGGAGAAAATTTACTCTTAATTTGAGACTAGCAATGAGATTTCCTCACCTAAGACCTGCAGTGAGAGAAATATAAGGTAATTTAAAAGATAAATATCAATGAGAATAAATAAATATAAAATTACTTTAACTGAGATTGTATAAGTGATTTTTGTCTGTTCATAAGTACCAGTGTAATTTTCAATAATCTAGATATGCATATATATATATACATGTATTTGCTTGCAGTCATCTATGTACTTTATAAATTGAAAATACATTAAAGAGAATATATATTGTTATTTCTTTTTAAATTATATGTAATTTCCCATAATGTAATGGGTAATGTCCCATATATATAATGGTAATTTATATAGAGATATTATAAACAAATAAATCTTACTCAAATCCAGTGAACAGAGTAAATAACATAGTAGGTTTTATTTAAAGTAAAAAAAAAACAAACCTAAACCAGAGAAAATTACTCTTAGGTACAAATGGCAGATTGGAGAACAACCCACAAGTGATAAGTGATGCCAATAGTGATTAGATTGCCTCTGAGAATCAAATAAGGCACAAGACTCTTGGGACTGAAATTTGAGGAAGGAAACTTTCTAAGAAGAACTTCCTCTCTTAGAACTCATGTGCATACAATCATGCTCCCATCAAGCACTTCAGTAGCTCCTGTGTCAACTCTGCTTAGACATCTTCAAGAATCTTTACATTTTACCCTGGTATCTTTTGCTTGAGTAACCATGTTGCTCATCTCCATTGAGATAAAAATGATAGAAACATGGAAAAAAATGACAGTAAAGTAAGCATGGTTCTCCCTCATATAGACCTGGTGGTGAGCCTCCTGTGTGGATTCTGTTTTCACTGAGGTCAGGCAATTTCTGTCAAATAACTCAGAAGGACAGGACAAGATAAAATTTGCATAGGAATAAATGTAAATCTGTGGTGTTTTGGCCTTGTCTGGGGGTCAAACGCCCACCAAAGCTGCTCCATCACTCCCTTTCATAGCTGGCCAGGGGAGAGTGGAACAGATAGTAAAAGGCCCATAGTAAGATAGAAGCAATTTAATAACGTAAAGCAAAAGCAAAGGCCACAAGCGGAAGCAAAAGTCAACAGAGATGTTACTCTCTACTACCCATTAAGTCGATGGTGTTTTGGCCACATCAGGCAAGCAGGGCTCTAAGCACAGCAGTTGCTCCAGAGAGCAGACACCATCAACAAATGTCCCTGTACTTCCTTCTTTCACTTAGCTTTTATATCCGAGCCGACATGATGTGGCATAGAATACCCCTTTGGTCAGTTTGGGGCAGCTGGCCTAGCTGTGTCTCTTCCCAACATCTTGCCCATCCTTCAGCATACTCTTGCAGGGGGAAATGTTGGAAAAGCAGTCTTGGTGCTTGGTTCAGCAATAGCTAGAACACTGCTGTGTTATCAACACCCAGTTATATCATTGCAGAACACAGGACTAGAAAGATGTTCCAGTGAAAATTAACTCCAGCTCAATTAAACCAAATACAAAACCATATCTGTTGTAGCAAATAAGCTATAATTTTCAGTTTTCTCTTCATTCCTGTCCTGAGACTTATGAGCTGGAAAGTGTATTTCATCCTTTGTGAAGCCTGTTTTGTCGATATAAAATATGAACCTTGGTGCCATGGTCTAGTCTTGAGGTCTGTGGTGATGGGTTGGACTTGATGATCTTTGAGGTCTCTTCCAACCCTGGTGATACTGTGATACTGTGAAAAGTGTGAATGATCACAGCCTAATTTTGTTTCACGGTACCTTCAGCCTTTTAAGGGAGAATGTAGTGGTGTGTTGTCTGAACTCTTAATCTTTAAATCTTACTTATGAGGTATCATGATGGGCCACACTATGCACCAATCTCTTTTTATTGTATTTCATTGTGAAGGTTTGGGAGTTCCCCACCCCCCCACA
>VWZE01013731.1:9059-19540 GCA_013396675.1 Eubucco bourcierii
TTATAGGTTGGCCTTGGTGATCCTGGGGGGCTTTGCCAACCTGCATGTCTCTGTGGTTCTGTGAAAACACTGAATTCCCCATGAGCACAGCCAGGCACTGGAATCCTCTCCCAGTTTGAAGACTCATCTTGACAGGCTGCTGGGCCAGCTCATTTTGACTGCACTGTCACCTAGAAAGGTTAGAGCAGATGATCCTTCGGGTCCCTTCCAACCTGGCATGCTGAGATTCTGCAAGATTAGTTCAGGACTTCACTGATTAAGTTCTTCAAAGTATGAGTCTGTCTGGAGAAGGAAGTACAGAGAAAGTGCATTCAAGGACAGGCAGAGTAGTAAGGGAGGCAGGAAAATCAGAATTCACAGCTGGATGAACCAAGATACAGAATCACAGAATGCATTGGGTTGGAAGGGACCCTCAAAGGTCATCTTGTTCCATCCCCCTGCAGTGAGCAGGGACATCTAGGTCAGGTTGTTCAGGGCCACATCAAGTTTGACCTTGAATGCCTGCAGGGATGGGTCTTGCACTACATCCCCACAAACTCCAATATTTCACTGTTCTCACTGTGTAGAACTTCCTCCTGCTGTCCAACCTAAATTTCCCCTGTTCCAGTTTCAAACCATTGTCCTTGGCCTGTGTCTGTGAGCCCCTCTGAACAGTCCCATCCCAACCTTCCTGCAGGTCCTCCTCAGATACTGAAATGAAGAGATGAAGTCTTCCTAGAGCCTTCTCTTCTCCAGGATGAAGAGCCTCAATTCTCTCAGCCTGCCTTCATGGTAGAGATTCTCCAGCCCTCTGCTGATTCATGTGGCCTCCTCTGGACCTGCTCCAGCAGCTCTATGTCTCTCTTATGTTGGAGTCCCCACAGCTGGACACAGTACTTCAACTGCTGTGTCAGCAGAGCAGAGGGGCAGGATCACACCTCTCAATTTGATACATGCCCTACCAAATCTTGACATTTGAAGTTAATGTGGACATTATTCTGTGTGTCTTTGCTGTTGCCCTGCTAAGCACAACTGCAAGGTGAGCTGCTTAGAACTGTGGAAAAAGGTCTGCTTTCCATGGATCTTTCTGCAGATACAACAATTCAGAGGATTAATCTTCTAATCCACCCTGTAAAATGCTATGAATTAAATCACAGAATGGTCTGGGTTGGAAGGGATCTCCAAAGTTCATCCAGTCCAACCCCCTCTGCACTCAACAGGGCCAAGCACTCAACAGGGCCAAGAAGATGCTGAGAGGGCTGCAGCAGCTGTGCTGTGAGGACAGGCTGAGAGAGATGGGGCTGTGTAGCCTGGAGAAGAGAAGGCTGCCAGGAGAGCTTGGAGTGGTCTTGCAGGATCTGAAGGGGACTCCAGGAAGGCTGGGGAGGGACTATTGACAAGATCTGGGAATGACAGGACAAGGGGAATGGGTTTGAAGTGTCAGAGGGGAGATTGAAAGTGGCTGTTAGGAGGAAGTTGTTTGGAGTGAGGGTGGTGAGACACTGGCACAGGTTGCCCAGGGAGGTGGTGGAGCATCACCCAATGTGATCTTTGATCCCATTGGGTGATTCTGTGCTCCACCACCTCCCTGGAGGTGTTCAAGGCCAGGCTGGATGAGGCCTTGAGTGACCTGTGCTAGTGGGAGGTGTCCCTGCCTATGGCAGGAGGTTAGCACTGGATGATCCTTGAGATCCCTTCCAACCTTCTCATCCTATGATTCTATGACTGTGCAGAAGAGCCATAGGGGATAGGACAAGAGGCAGTGGTTTGAAACTGGAGCAGGGGAGATTTAAGTTAAACATAAGGAAGAAATTCTCCATAATAGGAATGGTGAAATGCTGGAACTGGTTGCTCAGAGATATGGTTGGTCCCCCATGATTCTATGATTCTATGATAGTCAACTAGATCAGGCTGCCCAGAGCCATCTCAAGCCTCACTTTGAATATCCTCAGGGATGTGGCTTCAACCACCCCTCTGGGTAACCTGTTACAGTGTTTGCTTCCTCTTGTGGGTAAATTATCAATAATTTATGTTCTCCTCTCTAATTTGTCATGAGATAAAGAGGTTCAGGCCAAAAAGATCACCCATGGCATATATTAGTCTTCACAGTATCAAAGTATCACCAAGGCTGGAAGAGACCTCAAAGCTCATCAAGTCCAACCCATTCCCACAGCCCTCAAGACCAGACCATGGCACCAAGTGCCACGTCCAAACCTGCCTTGAACACCTCCAGGGACGCTGACTCCACCACCTCCCTGGGCAGCCCATTCCAGCAGTCAGTGACTCTCTCAGGCAAGAACTTTCTCCTCACCTCCAGCCTAAACTTCCCCTGGCACAGCTTCAGACTGTGTCCTCTTGTTCTGCTGCTGCTTGCCTGAGAGAAGAAAGCAACCTCCTCCTGGCTACAACCACCCTTCAGGTAGCTGGAGACAGCAAGAAGGTCTCCCCTGAGCCTCCTCTTCTCCAGG
This sequence comes from Eubucco bourcierii, assembly GCA_013396675.1. Lineage (NCBI taxonomy): Eukaryota > Metazoa > Chordata > Aves > Piciformes > Ramphastidae > Eubucco > Eubucco bourcierii. The sequence continues at coordinate 11,507 of VWZE01013731.1, forward strand.
CTAACCAATCCCAGCTCCCTCAGCCTCTCTCCATAGGGCTGTGCTCCAGGCCTCTCCCCAGCCTCGTTGCCCTTCTCTGGACATGCTCAAGCACCTCAATGTCCTTCTTCAATTGAGGGGCCCAGAACTGGACACAGGACTCATGGTGTGGCCTGAGCAGTGCAGAGTCCAGGGGGAGAATGAGCTCCCTGCTCCTGCTGGCCACACTCTTGCTGTTGCAGGCCAGGATGCCATTGGCCTTCTTGGCCACCTGGGCACACTGCTGGTCCTTGGTCATCCAGTCTCTATGCATACTCTTTGGCTAGCCACATGCATGCTCTGCTCCTTCTCCTGACAACTACTTCTTGAATCTGATTCTCTCCTCACCTGTGGAAGTTCTGTGCTAGTTCACAGACAGCTTTTGTTTTGACACAGCCCTTAGAGCTTGCAAAGAGAGGAGGTTTGGAACTGCAATGATGCTCATGCAGACCCTGAAAACACAAACCAAACCACACCACATTTAAAACCAGAAGTGTGATCTTTCTGGTTTGGTTTGCTTCCTGCTTTCTTGAGCTCAAAAGGATCAGATTTGCAAGGCTTTATTAGAACCTACTTAAATGATTATAGGAGCCATGTTGTTGGTTTTGCTTTTTTTTTTTTTTTTTTTTGGGTTTGGTTTTTGTTTGTTTTGTTGTTAGACTGACACTAAAAAGCACAAAACACAGCAAGGCTGGAAATAGATTCATTTCCCCTCCATAAATCTGTGTGCTTCAGTGGAGGCAGGAAGGGGGGAGGAAAAAAAACCAAACAAGAGCTTTCATTTTACTCAAGCAACAGTTTAACAACTTGTGAAAATAAGCTGAAGCTGGTGGATAATGCATGAAATGAACATTTCCAGAACACAAAAAGGTAGAGAGGATTTTGGCATTACAGCAATTATTGCCTATCACAGGATCTCAGCTGTTTGGCCCCAGCAGACAGCAATATGATTATCTAAAGGCACTCGAGGTGACAAGAGAGCTAATAATGCCTCTCCTGACAAATTAGCAACTGGGATCATCTATCAGCTGCTCTGCAATGCTCAGGCTGCAGAAGATGAAGTACAAATAGAGATATGCTTGGTACCTGAGTCACAGGGATCCCTCTGACACCTCTGCATTCCACCCAGCTGAACAATGAAACAGGAAAATCATCAGTGCAAGAGGGTCTGGGAATACGATTTTGCTTCTTCATCACTCAAAGTAAGGTCCTGCAGCTGGGTAGGCACAATGCCAAGCACAGCTGCAGGCTGGGTGGGGAATGGCTGAGAGCAGCCCTGAGGAACAGGCCCTGGGGGTGTGGGGTGAGGAAAAGCTCCAGATGAGGCTGCAGTGTGAGTGCAGCCCAGACAGCAACTGTGTGCTGGGCTGCAGCAAGAGCAGTGTGGGCAGCAGGGCAAGGGAGGGGATTGTGCCACTTTGCTCTGCTCTCCTCAGAGCCCACCTGCAGTCCTGTGTGCAGTTGTGGAGCCCCCAGCACAGGAAGGCCATGGAAGTGTTGGAGCCAGTGCAGAGGAGGCCACCAAGATGCTGAGAGGGCTGCAGCAGCTGTGCTGTGAGGACAGGCTGAGAGAGTTGGGGCTGTGCAGCCTGGAGAAGAGAAGGCTTCCAGGAGACCTTGGAGTGGTCTTGCAGGATCTTTGATCCCATTGGGTGATTCTGTGCTCCACAACCTCCCTGGANTGGGAAAAGAGAAGGTAAAGGTTGTGTTACCTCTGGGAAAAGAGAAGGTAAAGGTTGTGTTACCTCTGGGAAAAGAGAAGGTAAAGGTTGTGTTACCTCTGGGAAAAGAGAAGGTAAAGGTTGTGTTACCTCTGGGAAAAGAGAAGGTAAAGGTTGTGTTACCTCTGGGAAAAGAGAAGGTAAAGGTTGTGTTACCTCTGGGAAAAGAGAAGGTAAAGGTTGTGTTACCTCTGGGAAAAGAGAAGGTAAAGGTTGTGTTACCTCTGGGAAAAGAGAAGGTAAAGGTTGTGTTACCTCTGGGAAAAGAGAAGGTAAAGGTTGTGTTACCTCTGGGAAAAGAGAAGGTAAAGGTTGTGTTACCTCTGGGAAAAGAGAAGGTAAAGGTTGTGTTACCTCTGGGAAAAGAGAAGGTAAAGGTTGTGTTACCTCTGGGAAAAGAGAAGGTAAAGGTTGTGTTACCTCTGGGAAAAGAGAAGGTAAAGGTTGTGTTACCTCTGGGAAAAGAGAAGGTAAAGGTTGTGTTACCTCTGGGAAAAGAGAAGGTAAAGGTTGTGTTACCTCTGGGAAAAGAGAAGGTAAAGGTTGTGTTACCTCTGGGAAAAGAGAAGGTAAAGGTTGTGTTACCTCTGGGAAAAGAGAAGGTAAAGGTTGTGTTACCTCTGGGAAAAGAGAAGGTAAAGGTTGTGTTACCTCTGGGAAAAGAGAAGGTAAAGGTTGTGTTACCTCTGGGAAAAGAGAAGGTAAAGGTTGTGTTACCTCTGGGAAAAGAGAAGGTAAAGGTTGTGTTACCTCTGGGAAAAGAGAAGGTAAAGGTTGTGTTACCTCTGGGAAAAGAGAAGGTAAAGGTTGTGTTACCTCTGGGAAAAGAGAAGGTAAAGGTTGTGTTACCTCTGGGAAAAGAGAAGGTAAAGGCTGTGTTACCTCTGGGAAAAGAGAAGGTAAAGGCTGTGTTACCTCTGGGAAAAGAAGCTCCACAGCCCCTGCTGTCTCTATGCTGTCACTTTTAAGCATGATCACTGATGCCCATTGCTGTGAGGTCCTGTAGATCACAGACTCACAGAAGTTTAGGGCCTGGAAGTGACCTCCAAAGCTCATCCAGTCCAATCCCCTGCCCAGGCAGGATCACCTATACCAGATCACACAGGAATGCATCCAGGTAGCTCTTGAATATCTCCAAAGAGGGAGACTCCACTACCCACCCCGGGCAGCTATTTAGGAAGCCAAACCAGGCAGATGTAAGCATCCTTTAATTTCAGCTGAGCATTATTGCAGTAATTGCCAGTTGTTAAAAATGAAAACTAATGCACTTTTAAACTTGTGATCAGCTAGAGCAGGATCATGATGGATTACAGAGGCTGGAGGAGAAAGCTTGCTCGTTCTTGCACTGCCGTTGCAGCCACTCAAATCCCCAGCCTGCATCAGTGTTTCTCTCATGGAGTCTGAAGGCACATAAATATTAAAATGCAATTTGGAAGTTGGGGCCAGGTCCCAGCACAGCATTGTTTACGCAGCATTTGACACTGCTACTCAAATAAATCACAGAACAAATGTGTCATGATTGCTCTTAAAGCGGGAAACTGCAGCGCTAACAACTATGAAGATAAATGATAGCAGAGGTGGGGAATATGGAAACCTTTCAGGGGTGCTGTGGCCCTGGGTGCAGGGCTTTGCATGCAGGCACAGGCAGCTGTCTCTCAGGAAAATTAAGGCTGCACCCAGAGATGAGTTCTGCAGGCATTCAGTTCTGTAAACAACCACAGAATGTCTGCTTGCTGTGCACCAGATAAAATAGAATCATAGAATCATAGAATGGGAAGGTTGGAAGGGACCTCAAAGCTCAGCCAGTTCCAACCCCCTGCCATAGGCAGGGACACCTCCCACTAGCACAGGTCACTCAAGGACTCATCCAGCCTGGCCTTGAACACCTCCAGGGAGGGAGCAGCCACAACCTCCCTGGGCAACCTGTGCCAGTGTCTCACCACCCTCACTCCAAACAACTTCCTCCTAACATCCACTTTCAATCTCCCCTCTGACACTTCAAACCCATTCCCCTTGTCCTGCCATTCCCAGACCTTGTCAATAGTCCCTCCACAGCCTTCCTGGAGCCCCCTGCAGATCCTGCAAGGCCACTCCAAGGTCTCCTGGCAGTCTTCCCTTCTCCAGGCTGCACAGCCCCAACTCTCTCAGCCTGTCCTCACAGCACAGCTGCTGCAGCCCTCTCAGCATCTTGGTGGCCTCCTCTGCACTGGCTCCAACACTTCCATGGCCTTCCTGTGCTGGGGGCTCCACCACTGCACACAGGACTGCAGGTGGGCTCTGAGGAGAGCAGAGCAAAGGGGCACAATCCCCTCCCTTACCCTGCTGGCCATGCTCCTCTCGATGCATTCTCTTGACTCCTGCTTTGATTTGTCACTAAATCTTTGTTGCCTTTTGGGGTAAGCTTGGAGGGGGTTGATGTTTTAATATATTTTTTTTTTCCTTACAGATGGAAAGATTTTTGGCAGCAATCAAAGAAATGCAAGGACTGCTTGCGTGCCTGTCGTCAGCTGTCTGGTTCTTTTTTAGTAGCAACACAATGTGGTTGGGGCATATTAAAGTGGAATCAAAAGTAGAGTACAAGCTCCAGCCACCAGGCAGCTGGAATTAGAGGTTGTGTGTGAAAGGCTCATCACATTTTGTTCCCTGTCTCCACAACTGGGACATCTACAGCTGAGCTATTCAGTTCTCTCCATGGTCGTGTGAGAGAGTTAAGCATTTTTAGAGCAGTCATCTGACCTATTTGAGATGCTTAAATTTAGTCAAGGTCACTGTGACAGATACACTGAGCATGTCTGAGTGTCTGCAGGCAACGTTGGCAGTGATGTCACATACCTCTCCATGCAAGGTCTGGAGCATTCTGTGCTGTTCTGTTGCCTGGGACTATGTGAAGCCAACAGCATATAGGAACATTTCTCTTCTGTGCTGTACAATCATAGAATCATAAAGTGGCTTGGAGATCATCTACTCCAATCCCCCTGCCATGGGGGGCAGACTTGGTTGCTCAAGGCCTCAACCAACCTGACCTTGAACACCTCCAAGGACAGAGCAGCCACAACTCTCTGTGCAACCTCTTCCAGATTTTTGCCACCTTTGTAGGGAAGAGTTTAGACCCAGTCCAAGCTGACTACCTCAGCTTAAAATAATTTCCCCTTTTTCTCTCTCTAGACACCCTCATGAAAAGTGCCTCTCCAGCTTTCCTCCATGATCCCTTGGAAGGCAGCTTTAAGGTCCCCCTGGAACCTTCTCCTCTCCAGGCTGCACACCCCCAGCTCCCTCAGCATGTCCTCACAGCAAAGTTGCTCCAGCCCTTGGATCATCTTTGTGGCCCTCCTGGACTTGCCCAAACACGTCCTTATGATGAGGACACCAAAGCTACAGGCATTATTCAATGCAAGTATTCAAGGGAAGATGAAAGGGGAATGATAACACTGAATCATCCCTCTGATCACCCTCTGATCATCCTCATGGACACCTTGCAGCATGTCTACAACATTCTTGTTCTAGGGGCTCCAGAGCTGGTGCATGGCTACACTGCTGTAACTATGGACAAACAACCCCAATTCAGAGCAAGGCAACATAGGCTCAGACAAGTTATAGATTCATAGAATCATAGAATGGGAAGGTTGGAAGGGATCTCAAAGGTCATCTAGTTCCAATCTACTACCACAGACAGGGACACCTCCCACTAGCACAGGTCACTCAAGGCCTCATCCAACCTGGCCTTGAACACCTCCAGGGAGGGAGCAGCCACAACCTCCCTGGGCAACCTGTGCCAGTGTCTCACCACCCTCACTGCAAACAACTTCCTCCTAACATCCACTTTCAATCTCCCCTCTGACACTTCAAACCCATTCCCCTTGTCCTGGCATTCCCAGGCCTTGTCAATAATCCCTCCCCAGCCTTCCTGGAGCCCCCTTCAGATCCTGCAAGCTCTCCTGGCAGCCTTCTCTTCTCCAGGCTGCACAGCCCCAACTCTCTCAGCCTGTCCTCACAGCAGAGCTGTTGCAGCCCAACATGAGCAAACTGAGTGCAACAGCAGAGAGAAGGGGCAGTATAGATGAAAAAGGTCTTCCCATAACAATTTTAGCTGTAGTATTAATTACTTTCCTGTAATTATGTATGTATTAACATAATTTGGATTAAATAGACTGTTAGAACTTTAATTGGGCTACCAATAAATTCAGAACTCCATATGTATAATGTGCTCTATTTTGGTCATAGCAAGACTTTGAGTAGAACAGGATACTAATGAGCTTAGATAATTAGACAGCAGCAGATTTAGAACCAGAGCAATTGCAACTTAACTTGGGCTATCTCGACTTTCAGCTTTGCAAATCATAGTTAGAACAGCATCCTCATCAGAAAAATTGATTACTGGTTAAAAAAAATGCACTGGAAGACTCTGTCCTCAGGACATCTACAGTGCAGTATATTGATTAGAGTGCTCTAGGAGCTTCAGTGCAGGAAGGACATGGAAGTGTTGGAACAGGTCCAGAGGAGGCCACGAGGGTGCCGAGAGGACTGCAGCAGCTCTGCTGTGAGGACAGGCTGAGAGAGTTGGGGCTGTGCAGCCTGGAGAAGAGAAGGCTTCGAGGGGACCTGATAGTAGCCTTCCAGTATCTGAAGGGGGCCTACAGGAAGGCTGGGGAGGGACTATTGACAAGGTCCTGCAATGACAGGACAAGGGGAATGGGTCTGAAGTGGCAGAGGGGAGATTGAAAGTGGATGTTAGGAGGAAGTTGTTTGCAGTGAGGGTGGTGAGACACTGGCACAGGTTGCCCAGGGAGGTTGTGAAGCACAGAATCACCCAATGTGATCTTTGATCACATTGGGGGATTCTGTGCTTCACAACCTCCCTGGAGGTGTTCAGGACCAGATTGGATGAGGCCTTGAGTAACCTGTGCTAGTGGGAGGTGTCCCTGGCTATGGCAGGAGGTTGGAACTGGATGATCCTTGAGGTCCCTTCCAACCTTCCCATTCTATGATTCTATGATACTCTCAACCCAGTCTACATCCAGGCTGGATTTGTACCTGGGATTGGACTGACCCAGATACAGGACCTTGCACTTTGGTTGACAGGAAGAAAATATTGGCACCAGAGCCAGCAGAAGAGCTCAGATGAGAGTCTGGCTATGCTGTGGGAATAACTTATACCTGTAGAAGAAATTTTGGTTAAAAGTAGATGTTGCTAAGAGAAGAGAGCTCATCCTCAGTGTCTCTACCTGCCACCATGGATCTATCCACACAGAGAAAGGATTATAATCACACTCAGAGGAATTGCAACACACTTCATTAGCTGAGCTCAAACAAACCAGAGACAAATCAGTGGAGTATGTAAGAAAAAAAAAATAAAAGAAAAGAAAAAAGAAAATGAAAGGGAGAGGGAAAGACTCACATAAACTTTCTGAAGAGTTTGGATGCTGTGCATGTAAATAAAGCTGCAGTACAACTTTACAGCCAAATGCACTATTAAGATTTTAATTAAAGTTGATGGAGCATGTACAGAAAAAAGGTGAAAGGAAATTAGGACTGCAAGAAGTGGTCAAAGATGCAAGCAGGCATTTGAGATCAAATGTCCTTATAGTCTAGCAGCAATAGGTGAAAGCTGATATTTGGCCTGATTAGAAATCTCTTTGCCAAAGCAGAACTTCTCTGTGGGTGAGAAATTGAACCCAGCTGTTGTGTAAGGTGTCACAGGTCTGAGCAGGAATTTTCTCTGCACTGCACTCTGTGTCAGACTGGAAATGCTGTTTGTGATCTGGGTATGAGTTAGCTCATTTGATCACAGCATCACAGGCTCACAGGATGTCAGGGCTTGGAAGGGACCCAAAGAGATCATTGACTCCAACTCCCGTGCCAGAGCAGGACCAGACAATCCAGCTCAGGGCACACAGGAACACATCCAGACAGGCCTGGAAAGGCTCCAGAGAAGGAGACTCCACAACCTCTCTGGGCAGCCTGTGCCAGGGCTCTGGGACCCTTACACTCAAGAAGTTTCCCCTTGCGTTGAGCTGGAACCTCCTGTGCTGCAGTTTCCATCCATTGCTCCTTGGCCTATCCCAGGCAGCAGTGAGCAGAGCCTGTCCCCCACTCCTGACCCCCAGCCCTCAGAAATTTAGAAACATTTATTCAATCCCCTCTCAGTCTTCTCTTCTCCAGACTAATCAGCCTCAGGTCCCTCAACCTCTCCTCACCAGGCATTGTTCAGTCCCCTCTGCATCTTCATACCCCTCTGTTGGACTCTCTCCAGCAGATCTGTGTCCCTCTGAAACTGGGGAGCCCAAACCTGAAGGCA
>VWZE01013736.1:9904-24536 GCA_013396675.1 Eubucco bourcierii
ATTTGTTCTGTGTAGATACTCATTTTTATAACCTTTGGATTTGGCATTTGCACTCAAGACACAAAAATGTGGTAAAACATAGGAAAAGAATCCCATTGTCACATATATTAATTTATGCTTTTAATAAGACATGGTTGAAAATGAGAAACATTTGAAATCATGTGGACTGAAAAGTAGAACTTAATGCTTTACAATTACTTTAATATTGCTTCCAAAAATATTATAAGCTTAGCTGCTGACTGTGTGCAAATCAGGGAAGCAGAAGAAAATCTGCGGTGAGTGATCTGAATGTGTAGGAAAAACTCAGCCTGTTCTGGGCTGTACACCTGGGGTTTTAATCCATTTACCTGATTCTTTGTTTTCATGCCATAAGCTTACAGCCAGTCAAATAAAGAGCAGAGATATACATGTTCATAAAGGTACATTAAATTATAGTGTGATTCATGTGGTAATACTGAGCTACAGTTTGCTCATGGCAATATTTGTAGCAGAAGATGATATCTTTTACTATACCAACTAGCACAGTTGGAGAAACTAGGTAAGTCTGCTGCTGTGCAAACATTTTTAGTGCTGAAGAGCAGAAGAGGGGGCTGATGTCCCTCAACTTTGCCACTTTTTAAACTTATTAGGTGGTTTACTCAAATTTACTACCTCACCAAATGCAAATTTTGTCAGTTGGTAGTGAACCCAAAGGAGCCAGCAACATTTCAGCCTGCAATTGCTGGAAAATTTTTAAGAGGCTTAAATTAGTGTGGTCAGGTGGCCAAGAAAGCAAATGGCATCTTGACTTGGATTAGAAACATGGTGGCCAGCAGGAACAGGGAGGTGATCATACCCCTGTTCTCAGCACTGGTGAGGCCACACCTTGAATCTTGTATCTGTTTCTGGGCCCCTCACCACAGGAAGGACATTGAGGTTCTGGAGCATGTTCAGAGATGGGCTACAAGGCTGCCAAAGGGCCTGGAACATTTGGGCTACAAAGAGTGTCTGAGGGGGCTGGAGGTGTTCAGTGTGGAGAAGAGGAGGCTGTGGGGAGACCTCATTACTCTCTACAACTCCCTGAAGGGAGGTTGGAGTGAGGAGGGGGCAACTTCTTCTCCTTGGTGACCATCCACAAGTCTAGAGGAAGTGGTTTCAAGCTGCAACAGGCCAAATTTCTTCAATAAAAGGTTTCTGAAACATTGGAATGGTCTGCCCAGGGCAGTGGCGGAGTCACCATCCCTGGAGGTGTTCAAGCAGCCTGTGGACCTAGTACTTAGGACATGGTTTAGAGCTGACCCTTCAGTGCTGGGTTGAGGATTGGACTCGATGATCTTTGAGGTCTCTTCCAACCACATACATTCTGTGATTCTGTGATTTTTGCCTAATGCCTTTCCTGAACTCCTATCTGAGTGACTGTGCAAGCATATGAACCTAATCTTATCCAGCGACATTTTATTCATCAGGCTTTGGAGAGCAAGGATATGGCCTCTGTGGTCCTTCTGTGGCAGACGTAAATACTACACTTCTCATGCATCAAGCTGGCCTCAGGCCAGCTCTGAACAAAAAATTGTTTAGCTGTAGTTAGACTTGCTTTCTGACCAAACTAGTGTGGGACTTAGCCTCCCAGCAAGACTTATTTTCTCATGCACCACACGGTGTTATCCAAACTACACAGCTTTTGATCTGGAGGTAGCTTATATTCAGCTGACTTAAAACAGAAGGTAGAAGAAGTAGCATCTGTGTGCAAGATACAATAGAAATCAAAACTGATCTTATGCAATGTGGGTAATGGCTATGTCAGGGAGTCTGTCCTCTCTGCACCAAGGGATCTAGGGACATGGGCTTGAGCTATTTGCAGACACAGCTTTTGGAGGTAAGAACCAGAATAGGGTGGTGATGTGAGGGAAAGTGCAGTAGGGTGCCTGCACAAATGAGGTTAACCAAGAAAACTGCTGTCTTTGAAGTGACAGAATTCAGTTTTGGTTTGCAGTCAAACAGCAAACACAAACCAGCTTCTCCACAAGTGCTGTATGGAAGTGGCATGGAACCAAAGCAAGTTTGGAGTTCAGAAATATTTCACCCATAGTAATTGACTACATGAACATATTAAGAAGAAACAGAAAAGCAAAACCTATGGTGATGAGGTCATTTCAGTTAATAAATTAATGTGCATAAGCTACTTTGTGCACATTTGACCTTCTAGTGTTGATTCGTTTTACACATGGGAGGGGTCTGAGGAGAGCATTTGCTATTATTAGTATAGCTGAGCATAGGAAGCGTTTGAAGCACTGGGTCACAGCAAAACCATCTCTGTTTCTGTAGGAACAAGCAAAATGTTGAGCTTAAGTACAGAAATCATCTCTAAAAGGAGGTAGGTTTGAGATGTGTGACTGTTTAAGACAAACATTCTTTCTGTTTGTCTTATGTTGCAATAAAAGATAAGGAGGATAATACCATGTTCCTTGGGGGAAAAAAAAAAAAAAGAAAGAAAGAGACTGCAGAGAAAGTGCTTTTGTTCACATCTTGAAAGTATACGTGGTGAGTAATTGCTTTAGAACTATCAGTTAAGCAGAGAGAGTGTTTGCTTTCTTATATATGCACCCATATACAAAGCCGTTCTGCTAAGCCTGTTCTTCCAAAAATATGTGGTTTAGGTGTATGCTTCAAAGCTGGATATCAGAATTCTGTTTTCTGTCTCAGCTTTCATTGTCTGCAGAATTAGCACACATCCTTGAGAAATATCCGTCTTTTGGAGGCCTGCTAAGCGTAAACAGCTCTGGTTTAGAGAGACAGAGCTGCAGAGGAGCTGCAGTCACCTCAGGGAAGGAATGTAAACCGGGCTAGGCAGCTATCAGCTCACAAATAGCTCTCTTTAAAGAACTTAGATCTGAAGTTGTTTGACTCCATCCTATCAAGAGTAAATTAGTCTCTGCTATGAGTGACAGGAGCATGTTCGGTGTTTAAAATGATCCCAGGAAAAATTATTAAGCCATGGATATTTATTCCTCTCACTCTGCGTGTTGTATCTGAGTTGTTACTTGAAGACAATTCTCCTGTGCATTTCATTTTACAATATCCTGCAAAGTCACACAAAATTTTCTATTCTTAATGGTTGTTTTGTCAGTCAGTTAATGGTACATAGAGTGGTCTAGAGACCAGTTTTACAGACACTAAAAAAACTCACACCAAATCTACCAAAAAAAAAAAAACAAAAACCCCAAACCCAAAAAACCAAACCAACAAAAAAACCCAACCAAAACCCATGGTCATTATCTATGATAAACTTAACTTTCCTTTCCTAGAAGGTACAGTAGAAGACATTGTTTGAGAGCCTGAAAACTCCATAGGCTCTGACTCACCTGTGAAATTCTGCCTTGTCTAAAAGCAATTTTTGTGCAAGGAGATTCATTTGGAAATTAATTTGGAATGTTTCCAGTTACTTTTTCTGGTATCAGTCTGACACAATGAAACAGAAGATAGTTCTAAAATTACTGCCCAGTTGGGAATAGGCTTTGTTTTTCTTATGAAATAGGGTCAATGGATCACATAATTAGAATTATTAAATGCTGTTTCAATGAATTAAATGTACGTGTCTGGGAGTGTAGTGCTTCTTTACTACTCCACTACCAGCCAGAAAAATTAATAAATATCTAATGTTACAAATAAAATCTGACATATTTGCACTAAAGAAAAGGCTGTTGTTTAGCCCTAGGTTGTGACCTTTATGTCAAAAGCTGTCCTGCAATATCTGGCAGCTATCAGGCATATCAGAGGCATTTCCAAGAACCAGAGAAGTGTTGCAGTAGCAGGGAAAAAACTCTGGGAAAGAAGGTGCTGGAAATGAGGATCATACTTGCTGGGAGAGGCATCTCATCCCTGTCAGAACATCCCCAATCCATCAGACATCATCTCATATAATCATAGACCAATAGAGTCCCAAGTTGGAAGGGATCTCAAGGATAATGCAGTCCAACTTTTCTTGGCAAAAGCATATTCTAGACAAGATGGCCCAGCACACTGTTCAGCTGAACCTTAGTGTTCAGAACCATGGACTCCATCTCTTTCCTGGGGAGATTAATAACTAATTATTCTTCTGAAAATTTTCCCCCTTGTGTCCTATCAGAATCTCCCCTGGAGTAACTTGTGCCCATTATACTTGTCTTTTTCATGGGACTTCTCTTGAAAAGGGACTCTCCATCTTTGTAGCCACTTCAGCTACTGAAACATATTGATGCATGTTCATCCCTAAGCCATCTTTTCTCCGCTGAACAAGCCCAGTTCTATCAGTGCTGCCGTACATTGCAACTTCCTTGTCTTTGGATTGTCTTTGTTGCCCTTCTGTGGATGATCTTTGGCATGTTCACATTGTTTGTGTGGAGACCAAACTTGAACATACCGTTCCAGGTGTAACCTAACCAGCACTCAGCAGAGTGGGATAAAGACTTTGTCTCTGCTGGTGATGTCGTTGTAGATGCAACCCAGTATTCCATTGCCTTTCTTTACCACTGCAATGCACTATTCGCTCACATTGAGCTTGTTGTCCACCAGGGACCTCGGATCTCTTTCCACAGAGCTGTGTGTGGTCACACACTTACTGGCCTGTGGTTGGTGGGAGAGAGTAGTGCAGACCTTCAGGGTTCCTGGAGAAGTTTTGCATGCTGTCTGTGTTGCTCTGAGAAACTGTGTGGATAGCAGAAACAGGGAGGTGATTATGCCCCTGGTGGCCTCAGCACTGGTGAGGCCAGATCTTGAGTGCTGTGTGTAGTTTTGGGCCCCTTATTACAGGAAGAACATTGAGGTTCTGGAGCATGTTCAGAGAAGGGCAATGAGACTGGTGAAGGGCCTGGAGCACCTGGGTTGAGGGGAGGAGGTTGAGGGGAGACCTCATTGCTCTTTACAACTCCCTGAAGGGAGGTTGGAGTGAGGAGGGGGCAGCCTCTTCTTGGTGTGAAGCAACAGGACCAGAGGAAATGGTTTCAAGCTACACCAGGGCAGGTTCAGGCTGGGTATTAGGAAATATTTCTTCACTGAAAGGTTTCTCAAACACTTGAACGGTCTGCCCAAGGCAGTGGTGGAGTCACCATCCCTGGGGGTATTCAAGTAGTCTGTGAACTTGGTGTTTAGGGATATGGTTTAGTGTTGACCCTTCAGTGCTGGGTTGAGGACTGTACTGGACTGTATGGCCTTTGAGGTCTCTTTCAAGCAGATGTTATCTGTACAGGTTGAAAAATGAAACAACTATAGTGGTAGACTTGGAGTCAGTGAAATGGCTGGACTAGATAGGTGATCTCGGAAGTCCTTTCCAGATGGGATGATTCTATGTTAGCAGACCAGGAGTTTACTGCACTCTCAGTCTTACAATTCCTCCTTCCTTTCAGTGGCCTTATTTTCTTGTTTCCAGAAAAAAGTGAAATCTATGAGTCTAGGCCAGGAAACAAGAATAGTTTTCACTTTATCACATAACAACTTCATTTCAGAGAGGTGTTTAAAAAACCCCAAGCTTTGGGCTCAAATCCTGCTATACATTGACACAAATCTGGTTACCCTACGGTTGTCTTGGCTGTCTCATGCAGGTTTTCTCACATGAAGTGTCTGATCTTTGATATGAGGTGGCAACCATGACTAGAGCCTCCCCACTGATGCCTAGCAATCATAAATGAGTCTTGAATGCAAAAAGCAATCTCTCTCTCTAGGTGGTCTTTTTTTTTGCCCAGACTGTTGGATTAGCACTGCTAAGAAAACTTCAGGGACATATCTTTACCTGACCACTTCCATGGGTGAATCATTGCAATATAAAAGTCACATCATTTGGAAATGGATTGTGAAAGAACTGTATACTGCAGTCCAAATTTTCATTAAAAAAAACAAAAACAAAACATTTCTTCAACTTGAGGATGTGGAAATAGCCCCAAATCATAACTTTAGCTTTACTCTGATGCAATAGGTATTTTTCCTCATCGAGGTGAGAGCTTGAAAATTCCCTAGTCACATTCATTCCAGTACAAGGCATTGAGAAACTCCTGCTGAAGCTATAGGATTTGGATCTTTTTCTGGGGGTCATTTTCCCCAAGGGATTGACAGAATTGATGCAGACTTATTAGCTTGTTCAGGTAGGTACTTTCTGCTTTATCATAGAATGGTTTGGGTTGGAAGGGACCTTTAAGGTCCTGTAGTCCAACTTCCACCAGTCATAAGGGACATGTACAATTAGAGCTGCTCAGAGCCCCAGACAGCCTGACCTGGAATGTTTCCAGGGATGGGGCATCTACCACCTCTCTGGACAACCTCTGCCACTGTTTCATCACCCTCAACAAAAAAGCATTTCTTTCTTCTATCTGATGTAAATCTCCTTTCTTTTGGTTTCAAACCATCATGTTTTGTCCTGTCACAATAAGGCCTGCTCAAAAACCTCTCCCCACCTTTCTGATTGGCCCCTTTAAGTACTTAAAGACCATCAGAAGGTCTCCCTGGAGTCTACTCTTCTCCAAGCTGAGCAACCCAGCTCTCTCAGCCTGTCCTCACAGCAGAGGGCTTCCAACTCCCATCATTACTGTGGTCTCCTGGGCCCAGCTCCAGACAGAATACAAGGACACTGGTACACCTTTCTAGTCACATGACTTGGAAGTTGTAATTTAATTCACCTACTGGAACTCCAGAACATCAACTGTGTTTAACATCTAACTGCATCTCGATAAAATGAGTCCAGATCACTGGCTATTGGCTGTGCTTTGGGTCCACCAGATTAAACATCTCTAATTCCTAGAAGTAGCTTCAGGATTGCTACAGTGAGAACCTTTCTGAAATCACAGCATCACAATGATGGCAGAAATGTGCAAAAACCGGTTGATTTAAAGACTCTATAGAATTGCCTTCTCAAACGCTTTTAGAACTTGTTGGGAAGATCCCAATCAAGAAACAGGAATTAGGCCATGTCGACTTACACGACCCAGCCTTGGGCTAGGCTGTCTAACTTAGGATATAAATACAGAGTATTTAGTTATTTTTCAAATGCAAAAATTTTTGTCCTCTGGAAAGCAGCTCTGCAGAGAAAGACCTGTGAGTGCTGGTGGAAAAGTTCACCATGAGACAGCGATGTGCCCTTGTGGCCAAGAAGACCAATGGTGTCTTGGGCTGCATTAAGAAGAGTGTGTCCAGCAGGTTGAAGGAGATTCTTCTCCCCCTCTACTGTGCTCTAGTGAGGCCACACACGAAGTATTGTCTGTAGTTCTGGGCTCCCCAGTCCAACAGAGACAGGGAACTGCTGGAAAGAGTCCAACAGAGGTCTACAAAGATGGTTAGGGGACTGGAGCATCTGTCCAATAGGGAGAGACAGAGACACCTGGAACTCTTTAGCCTGAAAAGCAGAAGACTAGGAGGGCATCTCCTCAATGTGTATCAGTATCTAAAGGGTGGAGGTCATAAGGATGGAGCTGGACTCTCTTCAGTGGTGGTTAGTGATAGGAAGAGGAGCAACCTGTACAAATTAGAAACACAGGAGATTTCTCTTGAACTTAAGGGGAGGCTTTACTTTGAGGGTGCTGGAGCCCTGGAGCAGGCTTCCCAGAGTAGTCATGAAGTCTTCTCTGGAGGCTTTCCAAATCTTCTGGATGTCTTGCTGTGCAACCTGATCTAAGCAAACCTGCTTTAGCAGGGGTACTGGACTAGGTGATCTCTTTGAAGAATTAAACTTGAGCCACTTTTTATTTTTAGGATTTTTATTGTGTGGATTTTGACTACACTCTGCAAGCCTGCTTTCTTTATGCAGAGAGGTTAATGTGGTCTTCCTTGTGATAGATGAGAAACTGCAAGAAACTGTTACAGAAGACATTATATTCCCTAGTGCTCACCAGAACTTCTCATCACATGACATCAAAATAGGGAAGCAGGCATTACAGAGTAATTTTTCAGACTAGTTTCACATGCAGATGCTCTATTCCAGAATAAACATCAGTTTATTTTTAATCATGTTTGCATGAAAACAATTAGAATTACAGTTATGTTAGGAATAAGTGACTTTAGGAGTAAGTGACTTTCTCCACAGTTTGTTTTCACATGCTGGCAGAACCACAGAGCATATTCTAGATAGATAAAGAAGTTTCTATGGTTTAAGTTTGACAAAACAAGTCAGTTTGTATCTCTGAACAAAGTCTGTGGCAGCAGGATGCAACTTCTAAGTTTTATAAACACTTGAGCCATTCTCTGAAACTTACTTTTACAATATTCTTTGCATACTAAAAGTTGTACTTAATACCTAATCTATGTTATTGCTTGATGTTAGCCACTCTCCTGGGATGGTTATCTTTTTTTTGTCATAGTGAATTTCTCTTTGTCTCTGTGTAATATAAGTTATTGCTCAGAGCACTGGTGACCCAGTTCCTTCCCCGACTTGTTTACAGATGACGTGAGTCTGTACAGAACAGATAAACTATCACTACTAAGAGATTGTTTAGTGCTATATAATAACCTAAGTCAGCTGGTATGCTCTTGGATTTATTAGAGGTATCTGAAAACTCCTGTTTTCAAGTGGAATTGCCTTAAATCTTTACTGAATATTATAACCTATCTTGTGTACTAATTCCAATGGATTATTGGAGGTTCAAAAGTCAATTAATCTGACAAAATCCAAAGCTGCTGTGTGTGGGTTTTTTGTTTGTATTTTCCTCTTCTATTTTTGTTAGGAAGGAATCTTTCTGTTCTGTGATTTTGCATCCTTGTGCACAGAGAAAGCAGCAGTTAAAGATACCTGTATCACAACAGGCAGTTGTGAGCTGGTCGTTCTCTAGGCCATATTGTGACATATAAAAGGAATCTGGATCAAAGATTGCCACAAATATTTAAATAAGGCCAATGTGTCTTTAATATCATAGAATCATAGAATGGTAAGGTTGGAAGGGACCTCAAGGATCATCTAGTTCCAACCCCCTGCCACAGGCAGGGACACCTCCCACTAGTACAGCTCACTCAAGGCCTCATCCAATCTGGCCTTGAACACCTCCAGGGAGGGAGCATCCACGACCTCCCTGGGCAACCTGTTCCAGTGCCTCACCACCCTCCCTGGAAAGAACTTCCTCCTAACATCTAGTCTAAATCTCCCCTCTGCCAGTTTAAGCCCATTGCCCTTGTCCTGTCATTGCAGGACCTTGTAAATAATCCTTCCCCAGCCTTCCTGTAGCCCCCTTCAGATACTGGAAGGCTACTATCANGCCCAGGACTTGGTTGCTGTGTGGACTGCATGTGCACACTGCAGGCTCATGTTGAGCTTTTCATCAACCCAGACTCCAAGCTCCTTTTCCTCAGGGCTGCTCTCCAGCCATTCACCACCCAGCCTGGAGTTGTGCTTGGGATTGTGCCTACCCAGGTGCAGGACCTTACACTTGGCCTTGTTGAATGTCGTGAGGTTGACCTGGGCCCACCTCTGCAGCCTCTCCACGTCCTTCTGGATGCCATCCCTGCCCTCTAGCAAGTCGACTGTGCCACACAGCTTGGTGTCATCTGCAAACTTGCAGATGACACCAAATATCATAGACTACAAACAATAGGAGGACTAGAGAACTTTCTGTTAGGTCTTATTGAAGAATGCTTGGTTAGTGTTAAGTAATCTTCTCTTTTTGTGTATAAAGTTCCTGGCAAAACTTGAATTGTTTCAATTATGTTTCATATCACACCAGACTTCATCTTATAGTAGCTTTTCCAACCAACAAATGAAGACAAATCCTATGGTCTTGTGGAGGTCTTGCCTTCTATACATAAACCAATATCTTTTTTCTTTAGGAGGTAGAGAGCATATGCTCTACCAACAGAGGATACTGGTGAAAAGTAGAATAATGTACCAACACCGGCTTATTCTAAAGACCGCATTTTAGTGTACTTGCTTTTTGAGCTGCTTATGCAGCTGCTAATTTGTAAAGTGTGGCTCAGGTCTCCATTGTCAGTATACTACGGTGTTTTCACTTAACCTAGTATGGTTTAACTGAAGAAGGAAAAGCCTCTTAAGATGATCTCCAGTCCAGTATGTGGGGATTGATATCTAAGGAAAGATTTGCTACTGAGAAATAGTAAATCCAGAAAACACTACGTGCCTGTAATTACGTGTTGATTATTTCTTTTTTTTTTAAGAAGGTAGATAAAGTTATTCTTCATAGTTTGACCTCTGCAACCATACTTAAAATACTACCCGAGTGGGCAACCTGTGTGCCTCCTGACCTGAACTTATGGTGAGTCTACCCTACCCTGTGGTGTTATTTCTAGAGGGGGGCTATCCCCTGTGTGGGCATGAAGGTGGAAAGAGCTGCTTGATACTCCAGCTACTGTCTAGACTCTGGGGAGTGATTTATCTTTCTCATCTTCGTCTTATTTCTAGAATAGAATAGAAAAAAAAATAGAGCTATTCCAGATAGAAGAGACATGCAATGATCATCTAGTCCCACTGATCATTTCAGGGCTGACCAATACTTAAGGCATACTTTGAAGGACGTTTTCCAAATGCTTCCTAAGCATTGGCAGGCTTTGGGGATCAACCATACAGCAAGAAACATGGAGCATTTCTACTTGTTTTAAATAAAAGCATTGGGAGTTAACAGATGTGTTTCTCTTGCGGCAATTTTTACTTGCCCAGTTTCACATACTGCTGACCCAGGATGGAGTCCTAAATTCAGTTAGAGGTAATAAATAGTCATGCAGTGCAGCTGCTGCAGGAAAATTGCATCTCAACTTTAAGAAATACTATATGCAGAAGTTGAGGAAGTGAAAACTCACATCATAAACTTTTATCCCAGATATACCCACTAAGAATATATAGATCCCATGTGAAGAGCTTCTAGGACAAATTAATTTGTCATGGCAAGTCTGTTCATGCCTTATCTGAGTTTGTAGACAGAAATAAAGAGGAGGCAGATCCTGCTGTAGAGAGTCATCATCCACCAGAAAAGCTTGTTTTCAACCTGCCAAATCAGCATGTTCAGGCTGTGAAACTGGAAAAGACAGCTATATTTTTGATGGTTTTACAAAGAGGCTTTTTCTGCTTCAATTTGCATCATTATAGCAAAATTTGTCTCTTTAAGGATCTTGCAGTGGGACTCAGGATGTCTGGCTTTTGTTCCGTAGTGAGTGACAAAGCAAAGCGTATCTTGTCCCAGATCTAAATGGAGGTGAAAATAGGAACTGTCTTTATAGGATACTATGCCAGATACTTCATTCTGAATCTATATATAAAAGTAAATGGGTTAGGACCTGCTAAGAGTTTGTTGGTCCTGATTTTTCCTTACTTAAAAAAACTCCAAACCCCAACAAAACAACAAAACAAACTTCTGCAAGTATAATTTAAGTATCATTGAACATGTTCTTTGTAAAGGACAGGATGACTGGAAGAGAGGATTAAACTGTTTTAGATGAAACCATGCAGTTGAGTCCTTGTGTCAGATTTGTTACGTGAAGGATGTGAGTCACTGCAGCCGTTCCCCAACAGCTGCCTTCTGCTGACAGCCAGCTGTTGAGTTGCTGTGCTGTGCATCATGGTGCCTCACCCCCTCTCACGCCTGTGTCCTGCATCCTCAGACTCCCTGCCACCTTGCTCAGAGAAACCAAGAAAGTCCCTGAGCCTAAAAATGGGAAGCAAAGAGAGCTGGGACTGAAACCAGAATGAAACCAACTGCCATCCTGCTCAGCTGGGGGAAGGGAATGAGTAACATATGGTTGCTGATGTCTAATCACTACTTAAAATTGTTGCCAGTTCTGCTGCTGTTTAATACAGTGTAAACATTTCTACCCAAAAGCGCCGTGGGTCATCGTTGTAAATATCCCACCACTGCTTAGAGTGATTTTAATTAGCTGTTTGACTGTTCTTAAAGTGCCAGTTTACAGTGATAAATATTTGACACAATTTAAGCAAATAATTGATAAACACAACAATATTATTAAAATACAAAATGCATTCATATTATACTGTAAGACTTCAGAGTTCATTAAATACTTAATTTTTAATATGCATATTCACTGATTTAACTGCAGCCAGACATAAAGGTAAATGTACTTCTTGTGTCTATGTGATGTCAGTTATACAGCAGCCTCTCTGAATTATTGTCTCTGAAACACTTTAGTGACCAATGATGTCATTTAGCATTCATTTCAATTCACTTTTAACTGCTTATTGTAGCATCATTACTGAATGTTAGGGTGTGGAAGGGACCTCAGATAATCACATCCAACATCCCTGTCAAAGTTCAATCACCTAGGGCAGGTCACTCAGGAATGCATTCAGGTGTTTTAAAAGTCTCTAGAGAAGGAGTCTCTACAACCTCACTGAGCAGCCTGCTCCCAGGACTCTGTCATCCTCACCATAGAGAACTGTCTCCTCACATTGAGGGTGAACCTCCTTTTCAGCTTGTTCCAGTTGTACTTGTTCCTTTTTCTGTCACTGGGCACCACCACCAAGAGCCTGACACTTTCATCTTGATACCCACTCCTCAGATATTTATAGACATTGATTAGATCCCCTCTCAGCCTTCTCTTCTCCAGACTAAACAACCCCAGGTTTCTTAGTTTTTCTGCATAGGAGAGATTATCCACTCCCATAATCATCTCCATAGCCTCCATTGGACTCTCTCCAGCAGATTCATGTCTCTCATGAATTGGGGAGTCCAAAACTGGACACAGTATGCATCAATTCATAAAAAGGCATGAAATGAAAAGTCAGTTATTGAACTTTTCTTCTGACCCAGTTAAACACTGTGTTTTGAATCTCCTAAATTACATAAACTTTCCCCCTCTGTGCTCTGAAACATGCTGTGTATTGTTACTTATTCCAGGAAGAACAACTTATAAATGTTGCTGGTGTCTATAAATCTCTACAATTGTATATATATATATGTGTGTGTGTGTGTGTGTGTGTGTGTGCATGTTTGGTTTTGGGGAGGGTTGTGTATTTTGAGGTTTTTTTGGTGTTGGGTTTTTGGTTTGGTTTTGGTTTTTTTTTTTGGTTGGTTGGTTTTTTGTGNTTGTTTTGTTTTTTTTTTTTTGGTTGGTTGGTTTTTTGGTTTTTGGTGGTTTGGGTTTTTTTTTTGGTACATCCTTCGGTATTTTTGTTCTGGCTTTTAATATCAGAGCACAAAACACAAAAGGAATGCTTGGCTTACATCAGTGCTGTCCTGACCTACCAAGCAGTGACAAAAAGTATGATTCATGTGCACTATTATTAAGCAGTGCCCCTGTGTTCAAGAAGGGAACCCCTTTATTTTCTTTTTCTACCCATATAAAGTAAATTCAAGGCAGACAAGAGTAGTTCAGTGAGGGCATGGGAGTCTTAATGTGTTTATTTTTGTATGTCATTGTTCACTGCAATTAAACCCAACAAAAGGAACAGCACTGTAATTATGCCTTTGATACTACCCCTCTTTAGAGATTGGGTTGGTGACATAGTGTGTGGTTGAGGTTCTTGTTTTGTTTTCATGTGAACCAGCTCTATAAGGAAAACAAATTTTTCCTCCATGGAACAAAGAAATAAGTTTTGCATTTTCCACAGAAAATACTAAAATTCTTGAAAAAGAAAACAAAACTTTAATGTGGTAAGAAATGAAACAACCACTGTTAAGCTCCGTTTCTGTAAGACAGAGATGAAGGCATTTCTGTCTAGAAGAGGATAATGTTTAAAGCTCTGTTTGTGCTGTAAAACAAGAATTCATAAGTGGAGTGATGTTCTTCACTGATACACACACTGTAAAGTGTTCTACAGTGGTCAGATGCTTGGTCTGCAGGATTCTTCTGGTGGGGAAGGATCTTTTTCTGAGCTACCGGTGGCACCAGTGCTTCCTACTTGGATGAGAAAGTGAAACTGGTTTTGAGCAGATGTGGCAAGCCCTGTCTCTGCACACTCTAACTGTGTAGTTCTGCTGATTGCTGCTTCTGCATCTGCTTTGGTTAGTCTTCTCACCAGTTTCTTGGTCACCTTCTTTGGTCATCCATGTTTCTTCACAACATGGTCAGGTGCTCTCTTTATTTCTTCCAGAAAAGGCAACAACATGTTGCCTTTTCAGCATTGCTTGCAAAAGGGAAAGATTATTATTCTCAGAATTTATTCTCCGCTAGGGAAAACATTATTGCAAGTCCTAAAGCTATGAATCAACATTTTGCTGCTTCATTACTTTATATTTTTTTTTCTCAGTTATCACTCTAAGTAATTAAACTTTTTTACACTTACTCATTCACTAACATTTGCAATATCAGTATTGAAAGTTCCTGTTTTCTAGCATTTTTGAAGGAGTTGTGTAGCTAATACCACTTCAGATACACTTAGATCTTTGTAAAATAATTTTTTCGACACATAGAGTAAAAAAAAATGGGCAAGATATTGAGACATACTGAGGGGAATGTGGCAAATCAGTTATCTATGGATTTCAAAAGAAAAACATCCCTGTCTTCCTCATTGGGTGTTGCATATTCTCTGACCAGGAATAGATTATATGTTGTGGCATACAAAATGGCAAGAAAAAAATAAATCTTAGTTAAATAAAAGTAAAGGAGCAGTCTTTCATCAAAATATTCCAAACTGATCAGTTTCACAGTGTAAGAGTTCTGATGTTAACCACATTAATACAACTCTTTCCAAACAAGTTCAAAACAGCTGGTGGAAGGTAAGATCAGTCTGAAATCCATAACT
>VWZE01013740.1:7283-18955 GCA_013396675.1 Eubucco bourcierii
TGGGAGGTGTCCCTGCCTATGGCAGGGGGTTGGAACTAGATGATCCTTGAGGTCCCTTCCAACCTTACCATTCTATGATTCTATGATTCTATGACCCTTCCACCTTCTCCCCACCCCTGTACCTTACCCCAGTGTTTGCTTCTCACGCAAGGTGAATTAGGAGGATTGGCCAGGTGGGTTAGAAGAAAAGTGGTTAGTGAAGATTAATTGGCAAAGAGGAGCCAGAAGCTGCTAGACTGCCTGACACGCTGTGCCCACAGAGAGAGACAGAGAGCAACTGACTTATCTATGTTTTGAAATACTTTTCCCAAACAATCTCGGCAAGAGTATTAGTGAAATAGACATCACTATGTTTTCCTTTCACAACCTATAGTGAGATTTTCTCTATTAAAATATTCCAATTAGCCTCAAAACAACACAGGCGTAACATCAAGTAAACACATTCCTTTTCCATCAGGACTATCTCATAGTAGATTTTGCAGTCTGCATAGTGTTCCCTGACAGTGCAAAATATTTGGTATCGACTAGTTAAGTATGCTGCAGATAGCAAATGCTATTAAAAGTGCAAAAGACAGTGTTTACAAAGCTAACATCTGTATCCTAGCTTACCGTAAAAGGCACAGAGACTTCTTTTTTATTGAGAAAATCTCTAAAGATATATGTACATATACATACACACAAAACAGAGCAAGATTTTCCAAATTTTCTGATTTATTTTTAAGTTGAATATTTGGATTAGTACATCAGTAGACATTGTGGCTTTGACTAGATGTGGAAAGACCATAACCTGACTTTCTGGTCTTTATGTTACCCAGATGAGGAATGTGGTTGAAAAACACTGACATCTACTCTGTAGACCTGGAAACACAGAAGGAGAAAGGCCATGGGATACTGTATCTCATATCAGAATCCAGAAACTTAGAGTGCTTCATACACATATGGGATATTGGATGAGCAACTACATTTTCTGTCATGTTCCTGTTCGTGCTCTTTTTATCTGTCCTATGTATTCTGGTCTTGAGGTCCATTTATTCAAAGTCTTTTTTTTCTTTTCAGAGGCAGAGGTGAGTAACAGGGAAAAGGTTTTCAACCCTGATGTGTTTTCCCTAGTTCAATGAATGTCCAAGCTGTTGGCATGGAGATATTGTGCATATATGCTAGCAATTCCCATTTGTTGGTTAAAACAGACATGCTACAGCAGATATCCTGGGAATCAGAGGTTTTACATATGTATTGAGAGAAGGGTTTTCACCACTACTTCAGAAAGAAGGCATTTCTGGAAGCTGTTTTAAAGAGATGTGTTCATACTGGGCTGTAGAATACAGATATACTCACTGAGCCTTTATTAAAATTTTTTTATGGAAAGACCTCTCAGCACACTCGTCAGATACATACCACTGTTAGCACATGACCTGGTGGGAAACAATACACTGAGTGTACAGAACATAGATTTGAGGGGAACAGAGTCTAATGCTATGTCTCATGTCCATTGCTTCTTGAAGAGTATGAATCTCTGGCCAACTTACTGCAATCTAAGTTTAGGATTTTAAGCTTTTTAATATTGAAAAAAAAAAAATCCTTTTTGACCGACTCGTTTTGTACAAGAAGAAACTCCTTCCCAGGGGATAATCTTGAAACAGGCTTCATCTGGAGAAAATTTGTGTATCATATTTGCAAGATTCTCAAAATAAAACCCTTGTAGCCCAGTAAGTCTGACAGACCTTTAGCTACAGCATAGTGGTGCTGCCAAATGCAGCTAACACTCATTACTGCTTTCCTGCAACAGTAAAATTGATGCTTCAAATGAGTCTTACAACAGTATTTCTCTGCTAATTGCAGAAATAGATAATATGTGACTTTAGCAGCCATTATTCATTTGACAGTAATTTTTCTTAAACTGTAAGTGGTATTCTGTTTCAATAGTGCTCAAGTGCTTGATATTCCCACCAGAAATGTTAAAACTCTTCCATTAAGGAAATCACTGGCTTGTGGATTCTGGCTTTTAACACTAAAATTACATCAGGTGATGTGTGTTTGGCTTCATTTAATCAGTGGGTTTCATATGCAGCAGCAAATACCAGAATTTGCGTTCAAAATATTTTTTCCTCCTTTTGAAACATTTCTTATCTTGTTACTATATGGTGCTATTTAGCTTGGACAAAGTATTAAAAATATAGGAAGGAAAAATATTCATGTAATTTTCTTCTTTTAAAGTGAATTCTGTCAAAAAAAAAAAAGAAAAAAAAAAGAAAAGTGATACCTTGTTGAAAAATGAACACAAATGCTACTTTGCCGATGAGATGTTTTACTGAGCTGTTGGATTCCAGAAGAAGTAAGACCTTGGCTTTTCAAAGCTTTCCTAACACCAGGAAAACCCGGTGTGGTGTGGGTGCTGCCTCAGCTTTCAAGAAGCCTCTTAAGTTTTCTGCCCTGGGTTTCCAGGCTCCAGAGTTGCTATTGTCCAGAAGAGAGCTGCTGGACTGGACTGATGAAGGTCATATGTCACATCCCCCATACTATTAATTCATTTTGCTCCAGCACTTGTGTGCACTTTTTATATGTTAAGAGCATGAAATTTGGGTTCATTGTAAACTGCTTGCTCAGCTCAGGAGATCTTGATTTTCTAAGCAATTCATTAATTGCTTAGAAAATGGCTTAGTATCAGATAGGACATTAAAAGCTTTAACGTGCATTAAAAAACAGCTAACAGAGAGGCTTTTTAAATTGTATCTCCCCACTGTCACAGGCTGGGAACTATAAGGTTAAAAAGAGTCCTCTGGGGACTGGAAGATTGTTATTCAGTCCCATAATTCTGCTATCTCTTCATAAACTCATGGCAAGGCCAGCTTGTTCTCCTTTCCTCTCCCTCCAGCCTTGCGCCAGGCAGGAGCTGCCTTACCAGGATAAACATGTAAGGATAGGTCTTGTTTGGGGCCTCCAGAGGCTGTGCTTAGGCCTCTGGAGGATGGCAGTGGCATGAAGCAGGGGAGAACTGGAGCACTGGGGATTGTAGATTTAGCTTTGGGTTGGGGGAAAATTCAGGGTGTTCGCTTATGGATTATGTATCTGCTTTGTAATTTCTATCTGTAACATGGAGAAAATTCTGGTTTTCTCCAATTCGTTTGAGAGCTTCACTCTGTCGGCTCTTTAAACCCACGACACCCACTAAAAAAGAGAAGACTTTATTTCAGAGCAGCATAGAACTGAACACAAACTGTCAGAGTTTCTGCGACTGTGCTGTTCTTTTATCAGAGTTTGAGATGTGTGGATTAAAATTAATCTACGATTAATCATAAATGACAGTTCAGTAGATTAAAAAAAGAGAAAACTTGCATAAGAAAGCACTACAGGGGGATTGAAAATTACATAAAAGAAAAGGATTTTCAGAAAGTAACCACTGTCCCTTCACAAGAGATGTTTTATTGGTTGAACTGCTAGCTGATTTAAAATATACACCTATATTAGCACTCCAACCACTGCTTAAGAGGTCATAAGGAAAAAATTATATATAATAATGTAATTAATATAAAATGTTATTAAATTGACTTCATCTCTAGAGAGAAATTTGAACAGTTTAGAATTTAGAATAGTGAAATACTTAATTTCAAGTCTTTGGCAGGAAATGTTATTAATTGGAAGTGCCAGGATTTCATGTGGCAACACCTCCTGTCTGAAATCAAGACTGATTGATTAAATTACAATTACTCACAGCAGGTAATTAAAAATAGATTAATTTTGGTTGGTTTCACTACATCACCTCAAAGAGAAGCTTCATCTTTAGATGACTAGCAATACCAGCTCATTTTTAACGTTAGAAGTATGGTAAACAAAAAAACCCACAAAACCCAAACATGGGATGAAACCTCTGAAACAGGCTTTATCTCAGGAAAGTGTTTCTATGAAAGAAAACTATCTGTTGAATAGCAATTCCTTTGTCTCTTTGAAGTCATCCAGGTGAAATGATACAAACTAATGAATGTGGCAAAACCAAACAATTTATGTTTAATTTAGAAGAGGATGAGCTGCAAAACACACCTTTGTATAGATCACTCCAAAGCTGATCAGGAGAATGAGAAAGAAAAGCAGGAAAACCTGAGGAAGGTGACTGCACTAAACTCTACCTTCCATGTAATTGAAGACAAACTCAAAATATATACCTCAGAAGTCTCAGTACAAGTACAAATTATGGCAGTATGTATTTTAAAGCCTGACTGGACAGACAGGTGTCTAGATGTGTCCTGCATCTGTTTAGTCTGCCTTTTACAGTGACACCTAGCAACTGAACCCAAAGTCTTCCATGCAAGGTGCCAAACAACATGAACAGAAGGATGGTCCTTGTCCTGGAAAGCTCACAACTGAAGCATAAAAGAAGAGATGCTCCAGGTTGACTGTTCAAATGTGTTATGCTAAACTGACAAAAAGATTAGGGCTGATGCAGTGTGAAGTCTTACAGTGCTGACCACCACAATGTCTGCTGGAATCAACAGTCATGAAAGATAAGTTAGTTCTGCCTTCAGACTTGTACATTTCCAATTTCAAATCACTAAAAACTAGAAGAGACTAATACTTAAAATTAATTCTGTTTAGCTTCAAAAGAGGGAGCTCCCCCTTCTGCAATATTTCTCTGGCATTGAGGTTGATATATAGAAATGTATACCAGTAGAACACAAATATTCCTTACATACCAGACTTGTAGGTATTTTTTACCGATCATCACAGAGAAAGCAGATGACATCTGGAAATCAGAAATTTGTTCTGCATAAAGATAAAAGCAATACCCCACATACATCACTCTGCCTACATGTATGGGGAGGAGATAGAAGTGCTAGAGGTTCTGGGAAGGGAACTGCAGAAGCTTTGGTTCATGTTAGTTCCAGGAGACCTTTCTGCACCCCCTCAGATGCTTGTGTCTGGAATATGAAAGATCATGCTAAAAAGGGAGTTGGATGTGAACAATAACCAGAAGTTACTTCTGTCCATCTCACTTAACTTAAATTTCCTTTGAAACATGAACCACAATCTCAAAAGTAAATTTTTATGGATCACAAGAGAACAGCAGGAGGCTCTAGAGATAAAAACTGAGTGAGTAATAAGGGTATCACTCTACACTCTGTACGGACGTCATACACATCTACTCCTCCCAGAATGTTCTTTCTTGCTTTTTTGCCCCACACATTTATTTAATCTGAAAATCTTTTTGAGATCTTACCACTGGATTAATGTTTTGTGCCCCAAACCTTTGTTAATTTGTCCTGCAAATGAAGTTTAAAAAAAAAATTTAAAAAAAAAAAAAGTTTAAAAAGTTATAATCAGTGTCATCTTATTTGGAAGAACTTAGTGTAAACTTAGTGTAAAAAACATTGAGATTATTGCAGAAAGTGGAAAAAATCCAAAGCATTTCACTCCACTGAGATGGAATAAAGTTTATCTCACTGAGTTACTTTGTTTCATTTTTGTCCTTGTGTATCATACTTAATCTGAATAATAATAGGCTGTAAAGAATTTTATTTCTCATAGAATGATAAAAGCTAATGAGAGAATACCTACATTTTCCAGGTCACTGTAAATATTATAGAAATATATGAAACATGCAGTAAAAAAGATGTATATAGTTAAAATATAAATTACAAGGGAAGTTCATATTATGTAAAGTATTGAACGATGCCAGATGTTCAACATTTCTACATCAGAGATCAAGACCAAAAACTGTCTTTCTTTGGGTTCTTACCTCCCTTTCTTTATTATGTAACATATTTCTTCATCATAAGAGAGGTGGAAAACATGGTTTCACTTCCACAGTACCTGTAGGGAGAAATCATAAATTAGACTGCAACACAGATGTCATATTAATCAGTGTTCTTCTGTTACTAATCTCATGGAGTCTGATCATATATTTTCTTCATCCTGGTCTGAAGGAATTGGTCAGTAAGGAAATTATGCACACAGAATCTTACCTAATTTTTGTTGTTAATGTATTTTATTTAAGATTAATAATAAAAACTTGTCTGATATACTAAATCAGGCACATTTTATGTGGTGTTACAATATATGAAATTCAACTGCCTCATTAAAGTTTTGTTGTAATTACATTGTCTTTCCCCAGATTAATTTTTTCTCACTTAATTGTGGTGAGATATCCCATTGCCTTCCACTCATCTGCTATTTTATTAATGGAAATAGAGTTTGATTTAAGGGTAAAACAGAAATGCCAGAAAATAAAGCAAAGCCATTTCAGGACAGTTAGTGCCACATCGTGCAATCTGAAACCTAAACAATTGTATGATTAGACATACTGAGTCAAACCAGCCAACAAAGCTGGCTCAGTTTAGGCTTAGACTAAAACTATTATTATGTGCTGATGAACAATTTATATTGCTAGAAGATGAAGGACTTTTACAGAATTTTAGCATTCGAGTATATTAAGGTCATAAACTTTCTAATATAAGAGTTAGGTGACATTATAAGAAGTTCCTGTTAAGTAACTGTCCTCCAAACACCTGTTATTTAGTGAGGCACATAGAATCAAGCTGTGATTTATATTCTTAAAGGATGAAGGAATTTTTCAATTAGCAAGTTATCAAAATGCAAAGTATTATCCCTATAAGCAATTTGTGTTACAATGAGCAGATGTAACACAGATGTGGGTTTTCTACAAACCACTTTAGGAACGATCACCCTAATGTTTTTTTAATCCTTTTGTAACATTGTTGGAAAACTATTATTATCTTTCGCTTTTTTCTATCATCTTTTTCTTTAGTGACTCTTATTTAAATTTCATTGAAATGGGGCCTGTTTTCAGAGCTGATTTATGGTTGCTCTGAACAAAACCAATCAGCAGCATACAGGTCAGTGCTTATCAGGGATTACAGTATCACAGTATCACCAGGGTTGGAAGAGACCTCACAGATCATCAAGTCCAACCCTTTACCACAGACCTCAAGACTAGACCATGGCACCAAGTGCCACATCCAAACCCACCTTGAACACCTCCAGGCACGCTGACTCCACCACCTCCCTGGGCAGCCCTATTCCAGTAGCGAATGACTCTCTCAGTGAATAACTTTCTCCTCACCTCCAGCCTAAACTTCCCCTGGCACAGCTTGAGACTGTGTCCTCTTATTCTGGTGCTGGTTGCCTGAGAGAAGAAAGTAACCTCCTCCTCGAAAAAAATTACAGGGGAGAGCGTGAATGCAGTCCCCCACTATGAAGTCGAGTTTCCCGCATTTGGGGAAATCGCAGGGGTCAGCACACCTGGAGTGCAAAGGATGAGCCTCTCCCTGGGAAAACCACCTGCCTGGTCATAGTGTCTCCCCTGCCAGGTAAGTATTGAACTGAAAGATCAGGAAGTGATTGAACTGAAGTGATTGAACTGAAAGATCAAGACATCCACCCCTGATAGGGAAAAAGAAAAAAAATGATCTGCAAGGACTCCCTGGTAATATTTCAAGTTGAGGAAACTGTCCATATTATAAAGCTGTAAGAATTGCAATTAACACTAGTACTACACCCTGAAAGTCGTTCTGTAAAACCTCTTAGGAAATATGCTTGGATTGCCACCCCGCTACACCATCAGAAGGTAAAATCAGAGATGTAATGCTGTCACAGGCTTCAAACCCTCTTAGGTTTGTGCAGGAGGAAGTGAAAAATGATAAATATCAAACCTGTGTTCTTGTTCTTTTGTTAAACTCCATTAAAATCAGAAGTTACTTTGTTTGATATAGATGATGGACATCATTCTGTTCTTGAAAACAGGCTTCTCTGCCCACTTCTACTCTGGAATTATTAATAAAGAATGTTTCCTAGTCAATGTGTATGTACATATCCTTCCTTTAAGATAGAGTGAGGGTTTTTTGGGTTTTTTTTTTTACTTTTTCCAAGTGTCGTCTGGGTCAAGGTCTTAGTATTTCCTTTCTCCTTTCTGATCAAGGGTCAGATAATTGTCCAGGTTGGTGATAATGTGACCCATGAGAAAAAAAGAAAGCTTTCTGAGACTGGCAGCAGTAAAGTGTTGCAAATAACAAAAGAAAAAAAAAAAGAAAACTATTTATAAGAAGTAGCAAAATATTGTTCCTGCAGTGGTATTTTAGACAAAGGGAAAATAAGAGAAATGTGCAGAAGACAATTCTCAGGAAGAAAAAATCAGAAGAAAAGTAGACCTACACCAACATGAATACCTCTCAGTAATGTTAAGAAATGCAATTTTATCAAATATGATATGAAACTATATTGGTCTGTTATTTCCAGATGTTACAGCTAGCTTTCAAGTAGACAAATGCTCCTTTTTGTCAACCTGAAAATCATCCTGGAATGGAAAGCTATGTGGTTGTAAATTTCTTTTTTGTTTGTTTGTTTGATTTTTGTTTAAGTGCTGTGACAAGCCTCTGGACGAATCTTTATTAAACTATTATATGCTTTTCAATAGTGCCCTCAATAGCACTTGAGAAACCTATTTTTAAATAATTTGTGAACCTGGTAGTGTTGTTTTGGGGGGGGGGGTTGGTTTGTTTTGGTTTTTTTTTGCTTCTAGCTCTCAGTTTTTCAGCGATAATAAGGAAATTTACTAATCCACTGATATAAAATTCACAACAAGCAGAGGAACTAGAGGTATTTAATTATATATTTTGTCAGGTAATAATTGCACCAAGTAAACTGGAATTTTATTATCTGGCTAGCACACAAAGATGTGAAAGGTATGTTTCATATCAACAGCAATGACAAAACTGTGTGCTAGGACTAGTTTCATGCAACTGTTTAATGGATCACACTAGCTACAGGTGCTAGAGAGAGAGACTACTACTCAGTAATGTTCTCTTCACTTTTTCTCAACAAGATGCAATGCTGCATTGTGACACACAAAAAAACTCTTGTTACTGTACAGTTCCCAACAGAGACATCCTACATTGCTGTTACATGTATAGGAAGGAGTCAGTAAAAGGAGCAGGTGATGTATGAACTCTCAAATAATACAAATAATGGAGGTGCAATTTGATGAAATCTGCAACATTAACTCCAGATGCCCCTTTGAGCACAGAAGGCAATGTACTCAAAGCTATGCAAGCAGAAATAGTACCATGTTTCTGCAGCATCACTGAAAAGTTGCTTCACCTGCCTAATTCTTAACATGAGCAGATATTATCAGTTTTATGAATGCCTGAATACTTGGGTGAAGCTAATTGCATACATACTCATTTTTACTGGTGCTGAAACATCACAGCTGAAAGAAAAAAAGGAACTAAAAAAGTTATTTTAAGAACACTTCCTTCCCTCATAGGCTAAAGATCTTCCTGGTTTGCATCAAAAGAAGCATGGGCAGAAACAGGTCAAGGGAGGTGATTTTTCCACTCTGTTTCACTCTTGTGAGACCTCACCTGGAATACTTTGACCACTTCTGGAGCCCTCAGCACAAGAAGAACATGGAGTTGTTAGAGCATGTCCAGAGAAGCGTCACAAATATGATCACAGGGACAGAGTACTTCTCCTGTGAGGACAGAATGAGACAGTTGGGGCAGTTCAGCCAAGAGAAGAAACCTCTGCAGAGTCCTTACAGCTACCTCCCAAAAGGGGGCCTACTGGACAGCTAGAGATGGACTTTTTAAAAGGCATGTAGTGGCAGGATGAGGTGTAATGGCTTCAAACTGGAAGAATCTCAATTTAGATTAGACATCAGGAGAAAAATCTTCACCATAAGGATGATTAGGCACTGGAATAGGCTGTCCAGAGAATTTGTGGAGGCTCCACCCCTGGAAGTGTTCAAAGCCAGGTTGGATGGGACCTTCAGCAGTCTTGTCTGATGATCTTCTAACTCAAGCCATTGAACAATTCTGTGATTCTGTGGCTATACAATTCTGAATTCTATGAAGGTCAAATCCCCCAAAATCATGTTAATCACAACTCTTTGTAATAGGAGTTCTGTGAAAAGTCTTCTCTCTCATTTTCAAATCACAGCTAAATTAAAGAACAATTTCAAGATAAAATTGTATACAATTGGGATACAGTTACTGTTTTTTAAGTCTGCTTGAGTTCATGTGTAAGATGGGGACAAAGCAGAACAAAACACCAAGATATTCACAAATATTTGCTACAGGATGACAGAGAAATTTATTTTTTGAAAGGGTTTTCTTTCAAAAGTTGGAGTAGGTGGAAAACAAGAGTCTCAGATCCTCATTCCCAGATGTATACAATGGATGCTGGGAGAGACATGGCCTACAATTGCCGGAATTCTAATGCAGACTAGTGTCCATATATATCAGAATCTTAGAAGACTTTAGTAGCTCAGTCATCTACAGTGCTCACTAAAACCTACACACCATAGGGAAGACTAAAGCTTATTTTCATTATCATAATATCAAGATATTGCTGTACTCTAAGTGCCTGATAATTTGTGAACTGTTCTGTGTATGCTTCAAATACATTCTCTGTAATATGACTGTAGAAATGCCATTTCCTATAGATTACAATGTTTTTTCCATATTAAAAAAAAAAAAGATTAAAAAAATCCAACCCCAAAACCAACCAACCAGAAAAACAAACAAACAAACAAACAAACCACAAACAAACCAAGAATGAGATGGAGAAGAGTAAACTATTGAGAAACAGAAAACACTTTATTTTCCCAGTGTGGCGGGGCACACCCAGGTGACTGCCCCACAGAAGGTTTGAAAAGGGTGTGAAACCGTTCTGCTCCCCCTCACCCCTCTGGTTCCAGGGGTTTGGAATGTGGAAGGAGTAGGTGCTAAGTACCTCACCCCACCCCCTCAGGTTTGAAAGGAGGAGAGCAAATCACCCCAGCATATATATGGCAACAGGACACATTATCTAGTGGGACTCAGACTAGGGGGACTCAGAAGAGAGACTGAGAAGGAGGACTTTGCCAATTGGACTTTACCAGTGGAACTTTACGAGGAACTGGGTGGGGGGGACTTTGAGGCAGACTTGGAGGAGACTGCTACATTGGGCTTTAAGAGGGGTTGCCAGCAATAGACTGCCAGCCACAGACCGCCAGGCAAGAACTGCCAGCGTCATACCGACAGATCCTGCCTGCCCTTTGAAGGGACCTGCCTCTGCCGACAAAGAGCCCCATGATCTACATTTCAAAGCTTTGCCACAGAAGCCTGCCCTGAATAGACTTTCAGTTCCCTGGGGCTCCAGGCTGCCTTTATTCTTAAGCGCAGCAAAGCTATTTTTTATAGCAAACCCTTTCCCAAGTTTTCTGACTTCTCTGAATTACTAAACTCCTTGTAGAAGCATCCTTGTGAGAGATTTCTCTGACCGAATTTCTGAACCCCATGTAATTAATATTATATAACGTTGTGGACGGGGCTTGCTGGAAATAACTGCATATTTTATAATTCCTGCATCATTAATCCCCACAACCAATTCATAATGGTGCAGCGGCTGCAAGGTAATTTAATTGTGGAATTTCTTCTCAAAAAAGGATGCATTATTAAAGGAGTTAATTTAATGTGGGCTCAGTAAAGCTATAAAAATCCAGAGAAGATTAAAGAAAAATTAGCTGAGGGTTTTGACACTGCAATCAATGAATCCACAGCAGAATATTATGCTGTAATGCTGGGTTCAGTAATGCCCCAGGCACAGGTCGAATTTGGAATCATAGAATCATAGAATAGTAAGGTCAGAATGGACCTCAAGGATCATCTAGTTCCAAACCCCTG
>VWZE01013752.1:0-11320 GCA_013396675.1 Eubucco bourcierii
TTTGGGCGGGCTCAGGACCCTCCAGGCTGGGATTTCTGGTGGGGGTGGCAGGGGAGTCCGTACCTATCACTCGCGGCTCTTGTCGGCGAAGGGCAGGGTGTGGGAGAAGCTCTGCCGGTCAGCCTCCAGCCCCAGTTGCCACAGCGTCTGCTCCAGCCACTGCACGGGCAGCCCGCTGCGGGGGCACACCAAAACCCCACCTCGGCATTTCACATCTCCCAGCCCATGGCAGCCCAGATCCTCCTATGGGACCAAACACCCTCCGCGGGACCCCAAACCCGCCCATAGGTGGACCAAAGCCCCCCAGCTCCCTCCCAGGAGACCCAAACACCCCCAGACCCTCCCTTATGGGAGTCCAACTCCTGTCCCACAGACCCCTAAGGGCCAAAGCACCACTGTCACCCCATCAAGGCAGTGGCTTCTGTACCCCTCCTCCCCATGACATGAAGCAGCTGGCACAAGGTGGCTCTAGTGGGTAAGACTTTAATGGGAGGGCAATGAAGGGATCTGGATGTAGGCACAGTAGCCCTGCCAGGCCTGTGCCAGGGCTTGTGTGGGCACAACGTCTCTGCCAGGCTCATGCCATGGCTGAGGGTACTGATGGAAACTCAAGAGAACTGTCCCCCGTGCTGAAGCTCAGACAGCCGCAGCCTTTCCCTCATTCCCTAAGTGTCACCTCACTGTAGATAGGGTTCCTTAAGCAGGACCTGAACTCAGCTGGTTCTCCTGCATGTGCTGCATCATGTCCCTCAAGATGCCCTTCTCTATGTCCTTCCCTGCCACCAAGGTCAACCTGACAGCTCTGCAGCTCTCCAGATCCTCCTTCCAGCCCTGAGATTTCCTCTTGGAGACTTCCTATCTATCTCTTTTCAAAAAAATATGTAAAGAAGCAAGAGCATGAAAACAGGAGAGGTAAGTCACTGATGTTTGCGTAAATGCAAAAGGAGCATGTGCAGCGCCGACACTCAACAGAAAAGATAGCACTGAAATGCACCTAGCAATTTTCTTGATGGTAGAGTTTCCTGCAAAGTTGTTGTTATTTATGTTGTTATTTATTGCAAATCTAGTTATTTGGCATTTTCATACCTATAATGATAACTGTGAAAACAAATGCCAATTATAAAGGGTATGCACCCAGAATAGGATTCTCTGAACTTGACTTCTGTTGCCTTTTTTCTTTACCTCAGGCAATCTGAGTCTCCTCATATTTAATGGGTATACTTCCTAAGCCTCACTCCATACATCCTTTTACTGTTTTTTTTTTTTTCCCTAGACAAAATTCATGTCTAAACATGTGATATGTTTGCAGTATCATTGTGGCTATCGGCACTTGAATTCCAAACAATCAAATTACTCTTTGCCACTGTCAGGAAGAATCCTTTTTCTCTCTCTGTTGGTAAATACACACTTTCCTCTATGTTAGATTAATACTTGGCCAGGTCTACACATTTAAAGCTCCAGAATTTATCCATGTAATTCACAGTAAAGTCAGGAAATTGCCAAACTGGACCAGTGAAGACCTTCCAAGCAGCACTCACATCACACTGGCTGCGCCTGCCTTGTGTGCTGGCAGCCTGTTGAATCTGATATCAGGCATGGACCTGTTTTGTCTTGGATCTTTCCAGAATCTAAATGAGTTCTCCCATACAAATCTGATATCAACCAAAAGATTTTAACTTGAAAGAGTGACTGAAACTTACTGGAAATGCTGTTTCTAAGTAAGGGATTTACTCGAGTAAGTAAAAGTGAAGTTCGTTTTATTGAGGGAATCTGTTGTATTATACATCTGCTTTTAGGACTGGAGTAATTGTTAGAGAAGATCCATGACTATTCTTTTGCAAGTGACACAAAAATGTGTTTCTGAAAATATCTCTTCCAACTTTTGCCCCAGCTGACCTGTCAGATAACTGAAGTTGCGAGATAGTCTTCCACAAAAAGTTTTATTTTCTTCTTCGTGCACCATCATGTGCTTATTACGCAAAATAGATATCTGGGGCTCTGTCTCTCCTCTCAGTTAATAAGTATGGTAGCTTCAAGACAGAAGAAACAACATCACAGGAGTATTCTTTTCTTCTTAATCTACTACAAAAACTGTTCTGAAATTAGTGAACGGTTACTTGTTGTTTACTTCAACCCCATACACAAAGCTATAGCAAAAGTCTTAAGTTCATAATAATGTTAATGATAATAAATATGCAGAAGTATTGCTCACTGTTGAGCATTATTTTATTCGTTAGTTTTCACTTAACAAAAGTAATTTTAAAGTACTTTTTTATTTTGTGTGGAGGCAAGACTTGCCCAGTAATGCAAATCTATCCAAAGACTGCTGAGCA
Source organism: Eubucco bourcierii (assembly GCA_013396675.1). Classification (NCBI taxonomy): domain Eukaryota; kingdom Metazoa; phylum Chordata; class Aves; order Piciformes; family Ramphastidae; genus Eubucco; species Eubucco bourcierii. The sequence continues at coordinate 2,334 of VWZE01013752.1, forward strand.
GATTTTTTTATGGCAAGCCCCTGGGTTTTAGTCAGCGTGTGCAACTGCCCATTTTTTTGTCATGCGAAATTCTAAACCGCGGGGCTTTGAAAAACAACTGGGTCACTTGGTCATCAGGAAAGGGCCTCTGAAAAATCCCAAGAGGTCTTGTGGAAGAGAAACAGGACTGAAAAAAATTGGTCTTCAGATCTTAGATTATTTATTTGCTAGTCCCAGGATATTCTCTTATAAAAAAGTCCCAAAAGATGTGGAAACCCTTTGTGTTAACCTCAGCTAATGTCTTTTCTAAGCCTAGTCATGATACCTTATGTGAACTGAATCTGAAAAAGGCAGTTAAGACAGCCTATTTACCCGAGTCACCTTTGCTTGCACAGCACTTTTCAAATATTTTACTTTTATTATAAATATTATACTTTTCAGATGAGGTGACATGATACTGTAGAGGACGTATGTACATGAAGGATTGCTGCATTAAGAGCCTGGACATTAATCTTGTGATAGGAGTTTTGTGTACCCAGGAGGTGAGAAGGAGACCTTTAGTTATTAGTTGTGTGGGGGAGTATGGGGTTTATATCGGGGAGAGGGGCGGGTTCCCATGTTCCTCAGTATCTTAACAGCTGCCTTTGAAGATAAGGCCATTCCCAGTGCATCTTCCCAAACATGGGGAGATCAGAGCATAAATGCCCCATGTACCTTCTTCGTGTTGAAACTCCTTTAATTTATTAGTAAGAGGAGGCCTGAGGTGTCTTTTTTCCCCGTGGACATGTACGACGGTCTGACATCTGAGAGAGAGAGAGCAGACAAGAAAAAGATCTTCCGGGTCTGGAGCGCGACAGTGGCACCCCAAACGGCTCATCAACCATTTCTGGGTAGAGGTAACGACAGAGTTTCTCGTCAGGTCAAGCGCTATCCTTAAACCCGGTGACCAGGAACGGCAGGATCACGCTTAGCTGTTTTTGACAGTCAGCCCGCCCCCCGCCTTCTCTGCAGTGCTTGAGCTCTTCCTGCCGTCACAAGACAGAGACACAGAGAGCGTGAACACCAGAAACTATTACAGCGAGTCCGAAAGCCGCTCTCTCAGGCGGTTTCTGCTGTGTCTCGCCCCTCCCACCGGGCGGAGTCTAACGCGCAGTGCCACCTCACGCAACTCCCGGTGCTACCTGCGCCTGCGCCTGCACCCCGCGTCCCGGAAGACAACCGCGTCCCGGAAGGCAGCCACGTCTACCGGAAGATGTGTTTGCGTCCACGGAGCCTGGCGGTGATCGTCGCCGGTCAGCATCCTTTTCCCTTCTTCCCTCCCGCCTCTCACGGCTTCTTTCGGGCTGGCCAGTCTCCCGCGCTGGGAGAAGGTGAGGCTGTGCTGTACTGTGCTGACGCCTTCGCCACTCCTGAGGGCTGCCAGGTGGGGGCGGAGGGTGCAGACGGCCGGGCCGGGAGCTAACAGCATTGCTAAGGGTGGGCAGAGTGAGAGCCAGCGGGCACCCTGAAAATCACCCTCCCGGGCTCGTCTGCTTCTGTGTTTACCCCTTCCCACTGTGGGTGTACTCGGCCAAGGGACTCAAGGGACCCTGCACAACCTGCCCTGGAGCTTCGACCTTCCCGGGAGCTGGGAGAGAGGCACGTCGCCTGTGTAGTCTCGCAGGCCCTTGATGCAAGTGAAGGCACGCACCTGTACCCCGTGCTAGTGTCGCACGACGGACAGCAGGCTGCAGAGTTTATTGGGGAGCAGTTCCTCTGACTCGACAGTTACCAAAGCAGCAAAATACCAAGTGAGTAGGAGAAAAGTATTAAAATAATTACAGCACTCATAGATTAATACAGCAGTTCTTTAGGTAACCCATACTCCTTGCCTTACCAACACCAGTCTGATTTATAATTGTTCTATGTCTTTTGCAGGGTATGGTGCTGAAATTTTAATTTTATAGAGTTTATCACCAGGCATCCATCATGTCTTGGCTTGCTGATCTTGCTGGAAAGGCAGAGGATCTCCTCAACAGAGTTGATCAAGGAGCTGCATCAGCTCTAAGCAAAAAAGATACAGCAAACAGTGCAGTTTACGATCATAAGAATTTGGACTCTGCCAGTGAATATTCTGAACTGCATCAGCATACTGGAGAACTGAAATATCAGATGTCATCCAAAGCAGCTTATATCTCTTCAGCAGCTGATAATATTAAGCATCAAAAGGCCACAATCCTAGCAGGAACAGCAAATGTTAAACCTGCACGTAGGACATCTTTGGAGGTTGCTTCTCCAGTGGAAAGTGCATCCACACCCAGAGCTGCATCACATTTTGTGAGAAGAAAAAAGTCTGAACCTGATGATGAGTTACTATTTGATTTTCTCAACAGCTCAGAGAAAGAGCCTAATGGAAGGATGGACTCTAAAAAAATAGAGAAGAGTAAGGCACCTGTTCTTCAAAATCACTCTCGGACTTCAAGCCTAAGTTCTGTGTCTACCAGTACACAGAGTGCAAAAACTGCTGAAGATAATTCCACGAGGAGTCAAGGAAATGGTAGTTAAATTATATTGAACATAGGGATGTTTAAACCTCATTTTTTTTAGGGTAAGGCTAGGTAACAGTTTTCCTGTCACATCCTGAAACATTTAGTGGTGGTATGTGTGGAGTGCAGCAGGGTCTAACATTTTCTTCATCACTGGGATAGTCTTCTATACCATGCTGACCTGACGAGCTTCATAATTAATACCTGTATCTTCTGTGTTCCTGGTCTTCCTCACTGCTGCTTTTCACCTTGATCTTCTTGAGTTATGACCTAACCTTGCACCAGCCTCCATATATCACCACTTAGAAACACAGATGCTGATGCACTTGTTTGATCACTCAGTGGCCCTTACCTATTGTTGCCACGTAAGAGACTGAGTGACTTTCACCGGCTGGTAGATGGTGTTGGCTGTTGCCCAGTGTACCATGTGAGGCGATGGAAGGTTTTCACTATTCCACCATGGAAGAGGGCTAAGGTGTCAAATTTGATTGTCCTGCAGAGTGAGAAGTTGGATGTTGATAGGCTGTTGTACAACTAAGGAGAGAACTAGACAGATAAAGCCTTTATGGTAGTAGTTACCAGTAGTAGTTCATTACTGCAGTATAAATTCAGCTGTCTAAAAGACTCTGCAGGCTAGATGGTCAAAAGTTGGGACTGTTCTCAAGACAGTGCAAAAAGATAATGTGGCTGGGAAGCGTCAGAAACTTTTGTTCACTGTCAGACTGTTGAATCTATAATGAGTCCTTGCTGTTGCACAGTTGTAGCAAATGGTTACATTATTTCTGAATAGTGTATTTCAGATAGTTTTTATTCAGTACTTTGATTGTGTGATGCACTGTAAATGCCAGGGGTTTTTCACTTAATGCATTAAGTATTCTGAAATAGCTTTGCATTTAAAAAGGAACAATTTACAAAAATATGAATGTTTTTGTATTTCTGAGGCTGTAACTTTTCAATAAGGTTTATTAGTGCTAATAATAATTCATATACGTTAGACATGGCAATATTGGGTTTGCTGGTTGGTGCTTAAGTAGTGTAATTGTTTTGGTCAGTGTGACCTGTTGAATTTTCTTCTGAGAATTTTTGAGTAGAGCTTGCATTGTAGAGTCACCAGATGAGGAAGCATGCAAGTAAAACAGAGTTTGAGCAGTTTTTTCAAAGTTAATTGTACAATTATGTGTGTCATCTTTAAATGTTTTGTGTAGCATCTGTTGTAGTAGTTTATGACACATTAGCTGCAGACAGAACTAGTTAATGCTATACTTTGTATACTTCCATGGGTATAATCTAATATGTGCTATAGATGGCTAATTTCTTGCTTCATTAGCTTCATTAATCTATTGAGTTTTCCAGACAAAGTAATGAGGATAAATTGTCTGATAGATTGTGTAAATTAATCAAAAGGAAGGAAATGACACTTCTCAGAACCATTTAAATAGGAAAGGGGTTTGAGAAAATGCAGAAGGATTGTTGTTGTCACTGTTGCTGCTTGTTAGCATGTTATTTGGAATTAATGATCTGCCTCAGCTCCCTAGGCTCTGGCTAATAAGAACTGCTGTAGTGGTGATAAGTAGACTGGAACGGGTTAGTTGGTGATCACAAGGTGAAGTAAATATCATTGTGACAGCTAAATTGCAGTCTGTCTCCTTGGATTTTCAGCAGTTACTCATCTGGAATGTAAATAATTAAGAAGTATCATTTTTGGATCACCTGTGCTTTTTGCTTATTGCACGCTATGTTGTTCTGTCTTAACATTGCTGCAAAGCTTCTGTCTCCCTGCACTCCTTGCACACTGGAATCAAGACTCTTACAGTGGATGTATCCCTTTCACAGCAGTAATACAGGGTGTTTGTGCATGATGGGGAAAGGCTGTTGGTTCCCTCTTCCCTGCAAGGGACTGTTGTTCAGAATGCTGCCAGGACCTCCCTTAGTGTTCTCACTAGGATATAAAGAAATGGAAAATAAAAATACGTGTTTTGGTTTCCATAGTCTTGAGAATTAGAGTTTACTGGTAGAAAACTTTTAACAGTTCAACAGAGTATATCTACATTCTATTTTTTCATTAGAGAGAGGTGACACCATGCTTCAAATCATGCAGCTTGATTTCTTGTAGCATTATTAGTACAAAATTATAAGTAGAGTGATGTTTGAAATTATTCTTAAAATACTTTTTTACATAAAGATAACTAAAATATGTAGCTATGTGGCTGAGCTACATATTTAGGTTTGATATCAAGATATCTGACTCAAAATTATATCAATGTGATATGAACAGATTTTTTAAATACAATTTACATCCTTGAAATAAAAATCTTTATGGAAAATCAGAAGGAATGTATAATAAAATTTCCTCTGATCAGTTACTATGTATATTTCATCTGTTCCTCAGCTTCTGAAGACATCTCTAGGCAGCATAGTCGTCAAAACGTATTAATATTTTTTAAATCCTAAATGTGACATTAATAAATGTTATAGCTTTCATGTCTTGTCTTGCAGGATTGACAGAAGTGCTGCATGATGTCAATATGTAATGTATAATGATTCTATTTTTGCGCAAGTCCCTTGGGAGAAGCAGCTCTCCATTCCATTTCAAGTATCAGCTATTTTGATTTATTATGGTGCTGCTACATTTAACCACTGATGTAGAACATGGAATTGCTGTTTATATCAAGGCAAGTTACAAATATGTATATTGGTTCTAACTTGCATCTCTCTACAGAAACTCCAGACAGTTCAGACTCTGGACTGGGAACACAAGGGCATGGTGTGAAGGATTCATCACTAAGTGCAGTAGCTAATCCTAGCCTTTCAGCTAATGATGATGTAAAATCACATGAGCTATCCAATCTTCGCCTGGAGAATCAGCTACTACGGAATGAGGTTCAATCTTTAAATCAAGAAATGGCTTCATTAATTCAAAGGTCCAAAGAAACACAAGAAGGTACTGTGGTTTGGAAACTGTACTGTAACATTACTAAAATGCCAGTACTGTTTCTGGGTTAATGGTTTTTATTTGTAATAAAACCTTTCTAGTTAAATCTGCATGTATGACTTGCCAAGCAAAATTTTTATTGTTTTCAGAATAATAAACTGGGAGAAACTGAAAGGTTTGTTTACCTACAAAGATAACACAGATGTTGATTAAAATTGCAATCAAGTTAGTTCCAAAAATTATGTCTTGTTAAAACAGTGTTGGCCAATGTTATCATACTAAAATTATTTTGCTGCATTTTATCGGCTTTTTCAGAATACTGTTTTTTAAATTAGTAAAGTCCTTCAGGTATTGAAAATCTCACTTTCTGTAGGCTATAATCTGATATCTAGAGATTGACAGTAAAAATATGAAAGATATTGTTTTTCTATTACTTTACTAGGTATTTCGAAGGCAAATGTAATTACAAATACTGAAATCATGAATATAAGTTAAACGCTTCAAGCCTTGAGCAGACTTCTGCTGTCACATATGCACATTCTTTTCAGAGCAGTCACATGAGCCAGAAAATTTTAACTTCTGCTGAAATTTAATATGTGATGTAAAGATTCAAGCATTCTTTCAACACTGGTGTATTTTTCTACTGTTCTTTAGATTGAGTTTAGTGTCAGATTGAGCTGAAATAGAAGCTTTTTGCAGATGTTTCCAAAGGGTTACTTGCACAGGGATGTTCAGCAGTAGGCCATTGCAAAGGTTAAAGCAGGGAAAATCATTTGTCATCTGCAGTGTGACATAGAATGAAATACCTGCTTTGAGATCACCTGCAAAATTTTATGGGTTATGTGCTGACAGCAAATCTAGCATTTGTTACTTCTTGGTAGCTCATAAAGTTTTAATGTTAATTCAACTTGGTCGTATTTAATTTCTTTAAGAAACATGGGATGTGTATACTGACTACTTACAGGACAGTGCAGCACCTACTTTCATAAACTTCTTATTTTGTAGAATTGAACAAAGCCCGAGAAAAGGTTGAGAAGTGGAATGTTGACCATTCAAGGAGTGACAGGACAGTTAGAGAACTTCAAGCTCGAGTTGATGATCTGACAGAAGCTGTTGGTGCCAAGGATTCACAGCTAGCTGTGCTTAAAGTACGGTTGCAAGAAGCTGATCAGCTCTTAAGTGCTCGGACAGAAGCTTTGGAAGCATTGCAGAGCGAAAAATCACGGTACTTCATAAGTCTGCAGATCGTAATAAGTTTGAAAATTCAGGGTAGATAATTTGGTCTCTAAGAATAAAAGTGAATAGACTAGTGGGAAAAGGAATTATCAGGATTTTGAACAGGAGGATTACAGTTTACTCATGGCTGGCAGTGGGAATAGGGAAATGAGTATTAAATAGGGGCAATTGTCACCTGATTATTGGAATCCATTTTATATAATGTATTTTTTGTTGGAAACCAGAAGCTGAATATCTAGATAAGTGTATTTATCTCGAAGAATACATTTGCTTATTTACAAATATGAAGACTTTTCTGACTTAGCACTAGGATATGAATCAACAATTTGATACTCTGTGTCAGGGTGGAGATAGGCGAATCATTAATTCCAGACCTCATCTGTAGACAACCTTATTCAATAATTTACTGGGTACATGTTCAAAACTGGTCTGAAAACCAGATAGTCATATTTCTACCTAAAAATCCCACTAGATATCTTTTCTCAATTAATACTCAATTATCACTCTTTTAGGATAATACAAGACCACAGTGAGGGAAGCAGTTTGCAAAATCAAGCCCTTCAAACTCTTCAAGAGAGACTTCGTGATGCAGATTCTACACTGAAGCGAGAGCAAGAAAGTTACAAACAAATGCAGGTTAGGCATGAAGAGTAACTGAGTTTGGATTCTGCTTTTCAGGCCAAATCTGTGGGGTTCTAACAACTTTCTCTTGCCCTTGACTTCAATTGCTGTTTAGGGTACTAAGAGCTCTTGGCTGCTCTAAGTGATACTAATTATTTTTTTAAAGTGTTATTTTGAGAGTTTTATGATTGAAAGGTTTTGAAAATTAGCGCAGATAATGCTGCTGGGTATTCATGCTGACTTTGATTACTGACTTAGTTTTAAAATGTTTTAATGTTAATTTTCTATGCTGTGCTGGTATATGATAACTTGTTACACAGTTCGAATAGGTAATCTTAAGGATTTTAAGATGGATGCTCACTTCTCTGGTGAAGATGTGAGTATAGCATTATTTGGGACTTCTTTCCATACTTATCTTGGTCTTCATTATGTATAGTAGCATCTTTATCAGTGTCTGGTTTTGTTTGTTTGTTTTTTAAAGTACATCAAAATATGACAGACTACATTTGGTAATATTTTTTGAGGGTGAAGCTTACTTTTTTGTTTACCAAATAAAGGTAATAGGAAGATTGTGGTGATTGGAAGAAATGCATGTTTTTCTGAATATTGTTTTGCACTTGTTTAAGCAAATGGGATTTCTTTCCACATAGCACTAATGCATCTTAAAGTTGGAGGCAGCGGAAATGAGGTATTGGGTCATGTGTAGTTGCTTTCGTTTTTCCTTTGTAGGTTGAAGTTAAGATTGTATTTAAAGTACTATTTCTTTATTGCTAATAGAATGAATTTGCGGCTCGTCTAAGTAAAATGGAAGCAGAACGTCAGAACTTGGCAGAAGGGATAACTGTAGCACAAAGAAAGTATTTAGATGAGAAAAGGCGAGCTGATGAGCTTCAGCAGCAAGTCAAAGTAACTAAAAACCACCTAGAATCTGCAAAGCAGGAACTGACGGACTATAAACACAAAGCTACTCGCATACTGCAAGTAAGCATTTCTTGATTGTATACAACTTTTCTATAAGGTATTATGCTTCGAAGAATCTAATTTAGATAGGGGAGGTGTGGGCTGTGTTGTGTGACCTGTAATATATTTTGGAGCGCATCTATAGTGATACTTATACAGAACAGCTGCCAGTGTGTATTTTCTATACTTAGGTTTACAGATTGAGTGAAATGAGTTTAGGAAGAAGTTCTTTACAGTGAGGGTGGTAAAACACTGGAACAGCTTGCCCAGGGGGACTGTGGGTGCTCCCTCCCTGGACGTGTTCAAGGTTAGGTTAGATGAGGCCTTGAGTAACCTGTTCTAGTGGGAGGTGTCCCTGCCTATGGTGGGTGGTTAGAACTAGATTATCTTTGAGGTTCCTTCCAACCTAAATCATTCTACAATTCTGTGAAATGGAAGTGCAAGTCCCGAACTTAAAGAAGAATCAAGGTGACCCATTGCACTTACCATGTAACATCTGTCTGCATGTTTTGCATCCAGTAGTCCAGTCTTAGACAGATAAATAGCTGTAACCTACAGTATTTTCCTCTAGTATTCTTGAGTCAAGAATATTGAAGGGCAGGTTTTAAATCACCTTGATAAACAGGAGAAAAATTACATCAGAGGTCAACGTCAAGCTAACATTATGTTGACTCTGAATAAAATGGTTCATCCTCTTACCCAGTGTGAAGGTTTGGGAGTTCCCCACCCCCCCA
>VWZE01013760.1:7133-23142 GCA_013396675.1 Eubucco bourcierii
TTTTTCTCCAATTCGTTTGAGAGCTTTACCCTGTCAGCTCTTTAAACCCATGACAAAATGCTAGTCTACTCTGTGATGGTTTGAGAGTTACCCACCCCCTACTCTATGAAAATCGCCCAGACTAGACTCAGCCAGATGGAATTTAAAGAACTAATGCATCTGCTGCAGGGCATAAACTGACTTCATGTTTAGACAAAGAGGATTATTTTGGAAAAGTCTTCCACTCCTGTTCAAATGATCCAATTCTTCCCATTGTCACTGAAGGCAGAGGAAAGTGCTGTTTAAGGATAAATACCTTTCTCTCTCTCTCTCTGTGATTCTATGATTCTATGATTCTATGATTCTATGATTCTATGATTCTATGATTCTATGATTCTATGATTCTTCTTAGGGGTAGTAGTTTGCTGAAATCCATGTGTGAGGCCCAACTGCCAAAGTCCAGGAGTCTCTGACCTAAAAATCAGTGAACAGCAATCAGTGGGCAACAGCTGAAAGAGTATGTGTATGGCATGGGTATACAGCAAAGTGGAGCTCGACTTTTTGAATCTTTTAATATTACAGCAGCTAGACAAATACCCAAAATGTGATTTCTTTCTAGCAGTGATAAGCTTTGTTCATCCTGTAAGTGGTGTATTTGAGCTTCTATGTTAGGACTGTACACTCTTCGTAACCCCTTTCAGAAGTCTTTTATTTCAGCAGCGCTAAAATGCATACAATTAATAAGAAATAAATTGAAAATGTATAATGAGTTTTAAAGGTTTTTAGCATTTTAGAAGATATATTTGAAATTATAACAGATGCAGAGTAGGTTTTTTTATATTTAAGCCAGTGCTTGAAGACTGGAAAAAAAAAAAAATCTGTTACTTTACTTGAAAGAGTGGAAAGGCTAAACCTCTCACTTGTGTTTGTTTGGCATGAGTTCCTTTCTGACTGAGTGCAACAGGATGGCCACCTGTCAATATGTGTCAGCCTGGAACCAGCTTCGTCAGCAAATAAAATGACACCATTGGGTGACTTTCCATCCTATCTGCTGTTCAAAATAATGCTGTCCTCAGATTGGAACTGTGGAGCTAAAGCCTCTAGGGGAACATATGTGAAACATACAAGTAAGACATAGAAGTTCTCCTTTCAGAGGAAATAACAATGCCTGTTAAGGGCAGATTAATTTAGCAGAGAAGGGGAATGGAGAAAGTATCCTCTGATTTTATGATTAAATATACTTCAACAAATTTCCAGTATATCATGGAAAAATATGTGCAAGGTCCAAGTGGATTTTTTAAATTTAAATTAAGGGGAAAAAATTAAATAGTCACCATCCTTTTATCTTCTAAGTAGAGCTTTAAGTAGACAGGACTCCTCAGAATTCTAAATGATCTATGGGATATGTTTCTGTCCTAAAAACCAGAAACACAAATTCTCTTCTCCCTCAGAAAATCTTCTCTGTGTGTAAACTGGTAACTCTTCCTACAAAACAATTTCCCATGTAAGCATGATAAAATGCCTAGAATTATCTTATGTTGGTGTTGGTGTGTGTGCTATTGCCATTTATATTTATAGCTCAACACACAGTTTTTAGTGAGATAGGGTGTTGCTTTGAAAATGCTTCCATGGCCAAAGCATATGGTTAGTGTCAAGCATAAAGCAGAAGATTATGAGCTACATTCACCTCTCCCATATGAAGAAATGAAAACATTTGCAGATACAAAATAAATTAAAATAAAATAGATTACAGGAATAAATTCTAGTTGACTGTTCTTTGTGTTCTTGCAAACTATTGTAGTTAAGTAAAAATCTCCAGTCTAAATCAGTAAATACGACTTACTATAAGGGAGAATGTCCAAATATGTAGCACTTTTTACCCTTCAAAGCTAATCCAGTGCAGTGTTTTCTACAGTTTCAAACATGTATGTAGATTAGTCATAAATAGACAATATCAAAGTACTTTGTCCCATAGAAACTTAATAAATCTTCACATTCGCATATTTGTCTTAGGGAACTTTGCTTCTCTTTCCCTTATTTGCCAGAGTGTATTCACATGGGGTTTGAATGTTTTTTAAAGCTCAAGGCTGGAGTATGACTATCCATTAGTTTCCTTTGATGTGGTTAAAATAAAGAAAGCCCATGACATCTCATAACACAAGTGGTTTGAAACTATGGCTGTTTTTTCAACTTAGATTATTAGTAGTGTTTTAATATAATGCTCCTGAGATTTTATGGCCTCCCATAAACTGATACAATATTGCTCCACATCTAGCAGTCCTATTTTTTTGCTGCTTCTTTTTCATTCTTTCTAGGCATGAGTTTATTAAAGCATTAATGATCTTGCTGCACTGCACATATAGAATAATTTTTATTTTCTATAAGCAATGGTCTACATCCATATTGTTCATCTCTGTAGATATGTTGTTAGAGGTATTGTTTCTTTTAACTGCTGCTACATCAACAGAAGCCTTGCTATGAATGTAGCTTACACTAAGACAGAAAAATCTTGCTGCATTTCCTACATGGGGCTCTCTTGATTCAAATAAAACAGTCGAAATAAAACAGGTTGAAATAACTTTTTTTTTTTTTTTGAGAGGAGGAAAGATGCCATTTAACTGCAAATGTTGAAGGAATTTAAAGCTGTAAAAATGTATTATCCTCACTGTTGTAGGTTGAGTTTGATCTGCTACTGATATTCAATACCATGCTGCCTTCATGGCAATCTCAAAAAGAAACTGCTAGCTGGAGCAAAGTTATCATGGGACTTTTAAGTTCTGATAGTAACATGAAAAGTTGTCTGTTTCAGTTGGTGGTTTTGGTTTCTGAGTTTGAGGTGTTGTCTCTGAGTTTTTTGTGGGTTGTCTCTAGATTGGTACAGGGGTACACAGAGGAAAAGACAAAATGAACGCTGACTTCTGCTTCTGAGTTTTGCTGTGCTTTTTGGAAATAGGCTAAGGTAATTATGTACTGTATTATCTCATTTCCAGTAAAACTCTTTATCTCAACTCATAATTTGTGGTTTTTTGTTAATTTCCCTCATTTCTCTGTCAGGAGATGGAGCCTTGTAAGAATGGGCATTCACTTAAAACAGGAACTGGAGTGACAGACTGTATCTGAGCACCATGGTCTCTACTGCCTCTAGAACTCAAGTCTCCTAGGTAGGCAATTTCTGATCATCTCGAACAACAGTGTCAACTAATATTTGTTGCAAGTGTTGTGATACTTTGGGTGAAATTATGATTAATGAATCTGTAACAGAAAACTCTTATTTTAATAACCATTCTGGAAACAAAAAGATTAAAGATTAAAAAATCATTCTGTATCAAGAATGGAGACCATAGTGGGGGAAAAAAAAAAGAAAAGAAAAAAAAAAGATAATTTCTGTGTCATGGCAGTACCATTTTTTGATTAAAGGAATTTGAAAAGGATGTATATACAGAGATTTCAGAAGAAGGCTGGTAAATCAAGGTAAGCACAATCACTCACATATACAACCACAAAAGAAAATCAAAGGAGAACTATTGGTGAATGAAGAAGGGTGGGACCATGGCAGACAAATTAATTCTACATCTATTCACGTCAGACACCAAGAGGACTAGCAAGTGATAAGAATATGTCCATGGCACTTATTCAAGAACTCATCAAAAGCCTTTGTGTTGTTGTTTATCCCTTTAAATATATAGTAACATTATAAGTCAAGGACTTAAAAATCTAAGGAAGGTAACAATAGTGCCAACGGAGGAACAAAAATTGCAGAAGGAAATATTTTAATGTTTACCTTGGAGGAAACTATTGTGCTGAAACCTCAGCAAATGAAGCCTGTATGGCCTTTCACATTACAACATGGAACTGCAGAAAATGGAAAGCAGAAGACTAAGAGGTTTCTGACTCTGAGACTCTATCAGTGTCCTTATTCTCTTACCTCTACATCTGACCTGATAAATTTGTGTAGTTTCAGCTACTTGTTTTCACTGCTCTGCAGGTAGTGCTGAGAACTACTGGGCAACGAATCAAAGATATGGCCATGGGAATTATTGTTTTATGAAGTAATTGCTTTAACTGGTTGAAATACTTAATATGGCCATGGAAAAGAAAATGGAAATAATGCCTTGTCTCTGTTGTGCGTTTAAGAGACATGAGATTTGGAAGGTGTCTCAGTGTTGACTAGATAGGAGGACACTGAGGGACATATGTATCATGTAAAAATGGCAATATTGGAGTAGGATTCCATTTTGACAGGTATTTTTTAGGCACATATGACCAAAAATAAGGGGGAAACCATTGAAACAAATGTAATAAATGATAAATGTGGAGTCTTTTTTCTGGTTCTGTTCTATGTTTTTTCCTTTTCTGCAAAGGCATCCCTATGACTGTTGACAAACTGTAATCACCCATTCACTTTGCAGAAATACTAAGTGTTTTAAAATATCTGTCAATGTTCAAATTTACGAAAATCCTAACCAAGCCACTTAATTTTTCTAAGACGATTGTAAATATAATTAAATTCTCTATGGCAGGAATTAATAACATAGATATAACTGAATTAGAAAACAAATGGATTGTCTTTTACATGGAAGCCCATGAAGAAAATCAAAACAATTGCTTCTACATTGATGATGAAACAGTGTTAGAAGTCAGGTGGAGGAACTGGAAATCCTGTCCTAAAGTGAAGATATTATTACAGAAAACTCAGAAATGTAATGGAAAGCAGGTACTCAACAGAACAGCATAGCATCACAGTATGAAAGATACCAAAATGTCACACAAGTCATACCCGCAGTTGGCTATCCTATAGATCTTAATAATAAAACAAATTAAACGACTTACCATATAACCAAGCAAGATGGCTTCTACACAGACTAAAACCAGAGACCTAACCAGAAGGAATACTGTGCTGAGTATGTACAGTGTCAGCTAGTTGAATTTGTTGTGGGAACTAACAAGGCAGGAATTATAAAACATGTAGTTATTTTATTTCCAAAAAGCCATGCTCACAAACTATACAGAAATTAGTTAGATTGGATTCAAATTCTTTCGGGAAGGTCTTCATGAGGATATTTATAGGAAATATAGTAATTCAGGAAAATCAGAAAGTTGGAAAAGGTTTGCTACAAAACAGCTTTACCCCACTTACAAATAAAAGGCAGCCTGAAGCCCTAGAGAATGTCTGTCCTACTTACAGTGGTGGAGTAGGAATTTGGAGATGGTCTCTTGACTCCTTTACTGCAGTGTCTTTTGTAGCGGTGCCTGGAACTGCAAATGTAGTCCAGCAGTGGATCAACGCAGCACAGGAACCAATACGAGTAAATCCGCCAGAGTCCTAAAAGACTGCAGACATGGCTTCTGTGGGCAAAGATTGTGGTGCAAAGCCAGGATGTTCAGTAGCATTCTTATGAACGGCGTCAGTTTATGGCAGAGGCAGGTCCCTGCAGCAGGAAGTCAGGATGCAGCAGTCCAAAAGCAGGGACCGTGCACTTTCTCATCGCTGCTCTTCCAGATTCCCCTCAAGATCTGACTCAAGGTCCCCCTCAAGGTCCAAAGCAAAGTCCCAGTCAAGATCCGATGAGACGTTTCCAGTTGCCATATATATAACAGGCAATTTGCTGTGCCCCGTTCAAGCCCACAGGGTTGAGGTGAGGAGCTTGATGCCTACTTCTTTCCACATTTCAAACCCCCAGAACCAGTGGTGGGGGGAAGCAAAACAGATTTGCACCCCATTCAAACGTCCAGTGGGGCAGGGACTTGGGTGTGCCCTGCCACGCTAGTGCCAGGACTGTAGCATTGGTCATGATGCACTAAGATACATCAGAGAGGATTTTGGAGCAGGAATACATAGATTAGAAGGCTTCAGTTATCCTATGAGTATTGTGCAAAACCCTTACCATGACATGAAACAGAGAATAAATTTTGGGTCACCAGGAATGACTATTTTGAGGAACAAACACACAAGAAGGAGTGCAGTCCTCCATACGCAGAGAGGCAGAGTATTTCTGAAATGGAGGCAACTCATTATGAGTGAACAATGCGCTGTACCACCAAAGCTGATGCTGAGTCGCATTATTTAAAGAAGATGGATACTCCCTTTTTAAAAGGAGTGCTATGGAAAAGATGATATTGAGAGCACTATTTACATCTGGGGAGATTCCAATGGACACAAGATGAAAATTTTTCACAATAAGAACAACCAAACATCGGAATAAGCACCCCAGGAAGTAGTGGATTCACCAACATGAGACTCTTTTAAGATTCATCTGGACACCAGGCTTATCTATCTTGTCTACACTGTGCTTTTCCTGAGCAATAGACCAGAAAATCCTTCAGGACCTTTCCAACCTGACATTCTATAATACTATTATCCTATTATTCTAGGAACTAGAAAAGACATTATGAAACAGACAGTGAAAATGGGTACTAACATCTTCCCATTTCTACCACTATCTTTTCTGCAGTTGCTTCATATTCAACTCATACAATATAGAAATTAAAGTGATGAAGCTAACTGATGATAAAACTAGAGGGAAACTGAAAAATTAGGACAAAACACGTAGTGATAAAAGTAGATAAAGGAAATTTATTTACAGAGTGGAAAACATTCCTACTTTCATGTATAAAATGATGACTTTTGATATGTCCTTGCCTTTCCAGGAAAAGTACTTGAGGATATGATCACCCCAGAAAAACATCATCTCAATAGTTGGCAACAGGCAAAGAACAAACAAGATCTTAGAAAGTATTACGAAAAAGCATAGGAGACAAACCAGAAATAACCATCTCTCAAGAAGTGTGGGCATATATGGAAAAGTTTCAGAGACAAACTGCAGTTAGAGGCATTGGACAGCTTCTGTGCAAAAAACCAAGACAGTAGGCTGGGATTCCTCATCCTGAAATTGAAACTTTTAGGGGAGAAATATGATTCAGGTCTACATAATCAAGTGTGGGGAAAAAAATTTTTAAAATCTAGGTAAGTAAGAGGCTACATTCAACAAAGATAAACAAAACTGATGGGTAGAGTGAGCAATATACTTAATCTCTGCAAAGGCAAGAAATAGGAACTATCGAACAAACTTGGATTTGAAACAAACAGAATAGGTGGCAAAACGGTAGGCGTCTTGCTGCAGGATCCTGTGGATACTGCATAAGTTCAAGTGAGGACAGAGTAAGTACTTAGAGAGTTATTGAGAGTTACTGAGCAGACAAAACAAAATAGGCTAAAATTTTTTTATTACAATGAAAAACTGGGAAGATAGAAAAATCTTTGGAGAAAATATCATTGGCACTGGCCCCATGGGCATCCATTTAAAGGCAACTGTTGGACACTGGAAACTAAGTGAGGCAGATTCTTGTTATGAACCAGTGAAACTTTCCTTATAGACTAGCTATGAATTTTAATATACAAAATTGCGAAAAACTTTGATTACATGTCTGAAAAAGAAGAGGTGGCTAATCAGAAAGATTACTTCAGAGAGTAGAACAGGGTGCAAGAACATTATGAAGACAGATATTTATTCCCAGTGCTCATCATATATTTTGGAGTGGATAAGTAGAAAGAGTACTCAAGTGAAAAAAACCCCACAGACAATTTTTTAAAAAAACTTCAGTGTTGTAATTTAATGACAATAAGGGAAAAATATCTTTCCTTAAATTTTAAGGATTAGAAAGATTTGGTTTTTTCACAATCTTGGCTAACAACTAACAGGTAAGCTTTGATGGGTTTTGTTTTTGTTTATCTGTCTGAGAGAAAGAGAAAATAGAAAAAGAGAAAGAGAAAGAGAGAAACAAACAGAAAGAGGGGGTAGCTTTTAGCCCTTCTGGAGAGTTTCTTTGTCCAGGAGGGAATTTGTATTTCTGTATTATTTCTAATTTGTACATACTTGTAAATATATCGTGTATATATGCTTGTAAATTTTTGCCGTGCTCTAAATATAGCTTCATTTTAATTCCAAGCCATCTGAGCTGGTCTGATACATCTCAATAGTGTGTGTGTGTGGGAAGTTCCTAACCCACATCACATGTGATTTCTGTTATTTCTGTATGAAATAATAGAATATTATTCTAGAAAACAGAAATGTGGAGGGCACAACACTGAAATGGTTGCATGCAAGGCACAAAGGCAAATTCAGGTATAAGGCCGAAATTCTCGTTTAAAAATATATTCTTGTGTTGCATACAGGGAGTGTTTTCCTGCTATGCAACACTCCTACTGCTATCACATAACCAGAAGTCAGTGGGAGTTGAACATATTATGCATGTCTTTATAATCCACAGATGATCATCTGCTGGACAGTAATATTGTACCACATGACTCAAATGTAGTGGTGCAGTACACACAAATGTAGCTAATGTATAGTGCAATACAAAATATAATATACAAAGATTAACTGGATGTTATTCTAGACATAAGAAAGATTTTAGATTTTTTTTTTTTTTTAAGATGAGACTGACAAAATACAGAAACAGATTACTCAGGGAGGTTGTAGATATCATATTCCTAAGAATATTGAAGGCTTTTGGGTAGGAATTATGGGGCAGGCTAACAAGGGCAGTACTGTTTGGGTGTTTACCACAGGCTGCCAGACCAGAAATAGGAAAACAATGAAGCCTCCTACAGACACCTAGAAGTAGCTCTAGATTGCATGCATGTCCTGGTGCTCATGGGTGACTCGAACAACCCTGATATTTGCTGGAAAGGCCACACAGTAAGGCACACACAGTCTAGAAGATTCCTGACATGTACTAACGATGACTGAAGTAGATGGTTAAGGAGCCAGTGAGGAGAGCTGTGCTGCTGGACCTTTGCAACAAATAAAGAATAACTAGTCTGGGAGGTAAAGGCTGGTGGCAGCCATTAAGTAAAATTGCAACTCTGGACCTCAGGAGGTCTAACTTTGTTCTCTTCAGAGATCTTGGAGGAACCCCATGGGCTATGGTTCCAAAATGTAGAAGAGCCCAAGAGAGTTGCTTAAAATTCAGATATCATTTCCTCCAAGTTCAACAGCAGTTGGTTAATTTCTTCAGATAAAAATTCAAGTAGATAAGGCAAGAGACCTGAATGGATGAGTAAGTAGCTAGTGGGGGAAAAAAAAATCATATGGAAGAAAGTTTATAGTATGTGAAAAAAGGAACAGGTCACCTGAGGTTTTTATTGGAACTCTGTCAGCGAATGTAGAGATGCAACAACAAAAACCAAGATCTTCTTGAAATTAAATCTTTCAAAAGAAGTAAAAGAGAACAAGAAGAGTTTCTTAAAATACATCAGTGGTATATGGAAGACCAGGGAAAGCGTGGGCACACTGCTGAATGGGAAAAGAGTCCCAATCACAGAGGATGCAGAGTGGAGTTACTGAATGCTGCCTTGCTGCCTTTGCTTCAGCCCTTTTTGTGAAGACCAGCCCTCAGGAATCCCAGTCCCTGAGATCAGAAAGGAAGTCTGGAAAATGGAAGGCTCTTCCTTGGTTGATAAGGACTGGGTTAGAGATCATTTGGGCAAATTGGACACTACAAATCTATGGGGCCTGATGGGATGCACCCATGAGTACTGAGGGAGCTAACTAATGATGTTACTGTGCCACTCTCATCATTTTCAAAAGATCATGGAGGAAAGGTGCCTGAGGACTGGGGGAAAGCCGATGTCACTCCAGTATTCAAAAAGGGTTAGAAGGAAGACCCAGGAAACTGCAGGACAGTCAACCTCACCTCCATCCCTGGAAATGTAGTGGAGCAGCTCATTCTGAAGTCCATCTGTAGGCCTGTGGAAGAAAGTTATCAGGAGTAGTAGAATCATGGATTCATTAAGGGAAAATCTGACCAACTTGATAGCATTCTATGATGGGGTGACCAGCTGGGTAGATGAAGGAAAAGCACTGGAAGTTATATACATTGACTTCAGCAAGGCTTTTGACATCTCCCATAACATCCTTATAGGTAAGCTCAGGAAGTATGGATTAGATGAGTGGAGTGTGAAATGCATTGAGAACTGGATGAATAATAGAGTTCAAATGGTTGTGATCAGTAGCACAGAGACCTGCAGCTAGTGGTGTTCCACAGGGTTCAGCAATGGGCCCAGTCTTGCTCAACATCTTCAGAAACTACCCGGTTAATGGGATGGAGAGTACCCTCAGCAGGTACTGTAAACTCAGTGAATTGGCAGGCATGCTGGCTGTGCTGCAACTCAATGAGGCCTGGACACACTGGAGAGAGAGGCAGAGAGAAGAGGAGGCTAAGGGGAGACCTTATCACTCTCTACAACTACCTGGAGGAGAGGTCTGAGTGATTAGTTGTCCAGTTTCTTCTCCTTGAAGACAAGCAACAGATGAGATGAAACGTTTACAAGCTGCACCAGGAGAGGTTTAAACTGCATATTAGGAAATAGTTCTTCACTGAAAGAGTTATCAAATGTTGGAATAGTCTTCCCAGAACAGTGGTGGAGTAATCATCCCTGGGGGTGTTGAAGTGGCATGTGGATCTGCAACTTAGGGACATGGTTTAGTGTTGACCCTTCAATGTTGAGTCTAGGGTTGGACAGGATAATCTTTGAGGTCTCTTCCAGCAGATAGATTCTGTGATTCTATAATGAAGTTCACCAAGAAAAAGTGCAGAGTACTAACCTGGGCAAGAATAACATCATGCACCAGTGCAGGTTAGGGATGACCTGCTGGAAAGCAGCTCCACGAGAGTGACCTTGGAGTCCAGGTGGATGGTAAGTCGGTCCTGAGAGAGCAATGTGCCCTTTTGGCCAAGAAAGCCAATGGAATCCTGGGGTGCATTAAGAACAGTGTGGCCAGCAGGTCAAGGGAAGTTCTCCCTCTACTCTACTCTGCCCTAGTGTGGTGTCATCTGGAGTGTCCTGCTCTGGACTCCCCAGTCCAAGAGAGACAGACAACTATGCCAGAGTCCAGCAGAGGACCACAAGGATGATTAAGGGAATAGAAGATCTCTCTTATAGGGAAAGACTGAGAGATCTGAGGGTGTTTAGCCTGGGGCAGAGAGGACTGAATGGGGGTCTGATCAATGTTTGCAAATATCTTGAGGGTGGATGTCAAGAACATGGGGCAAATCTCTTTTCTCTGGTGCCAAATAATAAGATAAGGGGCAATGAATACAAACTGCAACATGGGAAGTTACTCCTCAGCATGAGGAAAAATTTCATTGCTGTGAGAGCCCTGGAATAGGCTGTCTAGAGAAGTTTTGGAGTCTCATTCTCTGGAGTATTTCAAAACCCACATTCCAATGCGGCCTGCTCCAGGTCAGGCTTTGCAGAGGGATTTGACTAGATGATCTCCAGAGGTTGCTTCAAACCCCTACAATTCTGCGATTCTGTTATTCTGTCAGATTGGATGAGAGTCTGAGTAACCAGATATAGATGAAGATGTCCCTGCTTACTGCAGGGAGTTTGTGCTAGATGACCTTGAAGGGTAACATCTAACCCAAACCATTCTCTGAAGCTATGAGCCTTTGCTGGTGTTAAAGTAATGCATATTGCAACAAGAAACTAAAGTGAATGAGTGTGATATCACTCATAGCTTGGTGGTGTGACAAACTGGCATATGTATCAGCAGATAAAAGTAATTGGGTGGCCCTCTCTCCTGTTCTGAAATTAGGTAGAATTTTGTCACAGGCAGATTTGACTAGGATGCTGGTTCTCTCCCAGTCAGAAATTCTCAGCTGTTTTTGCAACTGAAATGTTTTTTCCTATAGGTCCTTGGTACCTTGACGTGTTTAAGTGTTTGCTTATCTTTTGCTTTAATAAACCAAGTAGGCCACTGTCTTTGGGAATATTTTTAATTGAGAGCTGCCTGCAAAAAAATTCCAGCTGTGAGTTAGCTCAGGTACAGGAAACAGCCTATCAAAAGCAATTCAGAGGTTAATTCAGGATAATCTGCCCTACTTCACAACAAGACTCTTCAGTCTTTACTGAACTCTCACCCCTGTTTCCTGTACTTTGGGTAATAATTTCTAATTGACTTCTTGTCAGATCCTTCCTAAAATTCAGAGACAACACTTTTCTGTGGAAAAGGTTTTGTTTTAAGAAAGATCAATACTGACACAGTCTACACAGTCTACCTTTGACCAGCCCAAATGTTATTTTATATGTCTTTAGCCATTAGTTTTCTCAACATGTAGTAATGCATTGCACATTATTGAGACTGGGATAAGTGAATAACTGTTATTTGAATTTCTTCCGCTCATACCCTTCCTCTTTTAAAATATAGCCATTTTATTTGCCATTTCACAATCAAACAGTATTTTGCTCTTCTCACTGTTTATTTTTAAACACTCTTTAATGTGCTTGTGGTTTGAATATGAGATATTTTAAAATCCAAGGCTCTCAAACACATTATTATTAAGTTTTGCTTCCAGGCGCATTATTTTTTAAGTTCTGCTTCCCTCCATCTGAGAGAAAATGTCCTACCCTTATTTACATTTACCAACCTACATTGTTGTAATAGGACTGTTGTATTTTTTAAAATCTGGTACGAAATACACATTTTGGTTTTTGGATCCTATCAAAGCTGTTTTAAATTTGTCTTCCACCATCTCTGTAGCTACACCTCTCCATTTTGTTCCCACTCCCATTTATGAGAGCAACAAAACCTTTGCTGTTTGTTTTAATTTCCTTCTCAAGATCAACATCAGCTTCACAACTAGCAGGTGACATTTCACCTCTGCCTATCCTGATCTAAAATCATGGTTTCATTTGTTGTTGAATTGACTTCTCCCTTCTAGGTCCTTTGCTGCTCTGCTTTGTATCTTGGGGTGATTTGTCTACCTCTTCCTACAAGGTCTTTTCAGTCTCTGTAAGCTGAATCCAGTATCTCAGCTTTACAGAAACTTGACTACCAACATGAAGAGACAGGTTAGTTAGTACAAATGGCAAGAATGAACAGAAAAATCAGGAAAGGAAAAGAAGCTGAAACTTTGAAAGCCAGGAAACCTAAGTATTTGCCCTAATATATGATCAAAATGATATAGTCCCTTTGTCTGGAGAACTGTCTGGTTACAGAATGTTGTTCTCCAATATAGATAATAATTATTATTAGTCCTTATAAAATGACATCATGTTCTGTTAAATCATCTCTTACACTAATGGCCTTTTCAAAAATGCAGAATATTTCTGGTAGAAATTGTTCCTTTCTGTGAGGGATAAACCCTTTTTATCAGTAGGCTTCTTCACTGCAGCATATCTATCTGCAAACAGAACATTATTACCAATAATTTTTAGGGTTCCTATATAATCAGATTATCTTTGACTTCAGAGGAGAGGCTGCAGTACATCAACAGATGTGTCAACAACACAAAGAAAAAGTGTGATTTTATGTATTTTATTCCAGAATTAATTTTAGTCTATTAAATATTTTTTCTGATTGTTGATTTTAGTGGTTTGTTTTGACAGTGGTGACATAATTCTTTTAAATAGTTTGAGGCTTTAGTTTTTGTCAACTTACTTGTTTCTCGTTAGCCTTTGAATATTTCTTTTTTTAATTTTTTCCAATTGCTTGTCATAAATATTTTGAGAGAGGTTCACCCAAAAAACGTGATGTAACCGTCATCTCTCAGCAGGAAACCTGCTTTTGCAGCTTATTAGTACCCAATCAGACTAAATTTAGAGTGGATTCAGTGGAGCGTTCATCTTCTTTAGTCATTAATGCGGATAGACAGTTCAGCTCAATTTAATCATGATTTCAAATGTTTTCTTAAAAATAGAAGTTTAAAAAACTTTCTGAAACTGGAAATATGGACAACCATAATTATTTGATACTTCAGCCTGGGACTTTTTCTCCACTTTAACATGAAATAGGTAACTGGATCACAGAGATAAGGTGGCAGAAACAGCAAGGATCATGAAATGAAACACTAAAACATGTTTTTTCTGTGCGTAAGGCAGACACTGTAGGTGAGTTGAGCATCCAGTGTCTAGAAGATGTGCTGAGAAAGGGTCTTTAGGACACCAATGTACCAATATCTAACAGAAGCAACACTTTTATTAGCACTACATGGAATGTGATGCAGGTTTTTTTGTCTATGGCTGAGAAATGGCCTTGGAATGATACTTGCTAAGGAGAATGTGATAAAAGTTGAAGAAAAATGTTCAAAAGAAACCATTATAAATGTTTCTCTTATTTAAAAAATACTTAATGTTCATTGTTTTTTTACAGATTTGTGGCAAGGTCCAATGCATATGAGTACTGTAATTCGCTAGTTCAGTAAAAAAACAAAAAAAACAAAAAAACAAAAAACCAAACTGACCAGAGTTTCCTTTGCATAATATGCATGCTCACAAACACATCAGAAGCAAGGTGAACTGGTACAGCGGGGTCTGGAACATAGCCAATTGACAGGAGATCTGGACAGAGCCGCAAGCAGACCAATATGATCCAAGCAATGCCATGCTACTGCCACTGTCCATTTATTGAATACAAGCATGCATTTATATACCCTTCTAACAGACTGTTCAGGCCAGCCCATTACAAAAGCAATTGGTCAAATCATTTAAGGGACAAAACCAAACAGCTGGCTCAAATCTCCCAGACACAAACTCTTGTGGAATTGTGTAATTGGTCTAACTCATTAAGGTGAGAGCTGTAAGGGATCAAACAGTTGGATGCCTCCTATCTGTCCAGAATGCTTCTTGTTTGCTTTGAGTCTTCTTGCCGTTGGCCATTTTTATGCCTTAATTCCAGGTTGTTATTGTAGTTCTTCTGTAGCTGCTATAGCCTGTGTCCTTGGCCGTTGAGATAAACATTCCAAGCAGCTTTGAGAAAGTTCACCTTACAATTCTGCAGTTAGCAAAACTTGGTTAGTTAACTCGGATTTTGTCACATATCCAGCTAATACAGAATATTTCCCTGCAAGCATCTTTATACATTACTTGTGGTATGAGCACCATAGCACAGAAATGGAAATAGAAAACCAGCTTGAAATATTTTTTGTAACAGAAAAAATAAAAACAGTAAGGATATTTTCAAGAACCTACTCGAGCTACAAAATCAAATGATCACAACATTCATGACCCAAGGCCAGATCACAGCAGGCAAATCACTGTGCATCTTCACCAAAGAGTTCACCTGAATGACTGATTTTTATGATTCTGACTCAGGAGCAAGTAACTGCACGGCTAGATGACTGTTATTCATTCCATGTGGTGAAGGTTTGCAAAGCACACAACTTCTCAGGAGGGAATGCCCATGTGTAGGCATGTGTGTGTATCTATGGTAGGATGCAGGGAATCATTGTTCTATCTCCACATGTTGTTAACAAAAACAATGAATCCTCTGGGACAGTACTGGCAGAGGACATAACTTTATTCCAGATACATGAGCGTTTAATAGTCTGCCAGTAAAATATATACATATCATGAGCTTTTTACTTCTACTTGTTTCTGTGTTGTGGCCTCTGTCCCAGATTCTAATGGGGTTGGAGTAGACATATTAGGACACTGACTTATTCCAAATACCATCATTACGGTTAATCCTGTTTCTGTGAAGTGTTGCAGAGCACACAATAGAGCGAAGAACACTGTGCCCTCTGTTTGATGTAGGGGTGAAACTGATGGAAGCTTCATGCAGAACAAAAGGCCAATATATCTATGTTGTTTCATTCAAGGAAGATAAATACAAGTAGTTCAGTAAACTTTGGATTACAGATGATTTTCTGAACCGTATTTTCTCCATAGATTTAGAATACTGATGGATAATTCATCTCATGAATAAAGGCTATAGTGCATTAGGCACTAGTCTAATCTTATTGCACATCAGAATTGATATCATCACAAAATCACCAGTTTTGAAGGATTGCTCAAAATTGTGAGTCTGAGGAAAGACATAAACTTCATCTTTGACAATGAACTGAAGCTGGTCCATCAACCGTTTAATCATAACATGAAAATTCAAACAGCATAAAGTCTGTGGACAGTGATTCCACATATATGCTCTCATGCTAAAAAAATATTTTTTTCCCAATTTATTTTAGTGCTTTTCATATGACCTAAACATTTTCTGGTTTTCATATGGTCAATACTATATTTTTTTAA
>VWZE01013785.1:9451-21136 GCA_013396675.1 Eubucco bourcierii
TTACTCTGCTCTTGTCAGACCCCACCTGGAGTCCTGTGTGCAGTTCTGGAACCCTCAGCACAGGAAGGACATGGAAGTGTTGGAGCGGGTCCAGAGGAGGCCACAAAGATGATCAAAGGGCTGCAGCAACTCTCCCATGAGGACAGGCTGAGAGACTTGGGGCTCTGCAGCCTGGAGAAGAGAAGGCTTCGAGGGGACCTGATAGTAGCCTTCCAGTCTCTGAAGGGGGCCTACAGGAAGGCTGGGGAAGGATTATTTACAAGGTCCTGCAACGACAGGACAAGGGGCAATGGGCTTAAACTGGCAGAGGGGAGATTTAGACTGGATGTTAGGAGGAAGTTCTTTCCAGTGAGGGTGGTGAGACACTGGAACAGGTTGCCCAGGGAGGTTGTGGATGCTCCCTCCCTGGAGGTGTTCAAGGCCAGATTGGATGAGGCCTTGAGTGAGCTGTACTAGTGGGAGGTGTCCCTGCCTATGGCAGGGGGTTGGAACTAGATGATCGTTGAGGTCCATTCCAACCTTACCATTCTATGATTCTATGATTCTATGATTTAACTCGGATCCTTACAATATTTAAGCATTTAGCATATCCAGAAGTTTTGTTGTCAAGCCGTGAAGATCGTTAAGCCAAAGCAGGAGACTGAAGAAGAGTGGGGATAAGTAGCACATTTGCAGGGTGAGAGTACCACAACTGCATCCTGAACCGAGCCAGTGGTGCTAATACTGGGACAACTGAAGAAGACTTAATTCCTCCATGCTTTGCCTCTCACATGGACTAGGAGTCTATCACATTTTCCAAATATTGCTGGGCAGAGAAGAATGTAACTACATTGCAAAGGGAGTTGCAAAGTACATTGAGAGGACAACACAAGCTTATATTATTATAAGCATATTAAACTCATATCTTAAACATGATACTCATCTTAAACTGACATTCTAAATGTTGTCCAATATATTATATTTTTTTTAACCACAAAATACAAAAAAATTCTATTAACTTCTCACTTCTAATGCTTGAGAGAAAAGGATAAGCTCCCAAACCAGAAGCTACAAGGTCCTTAAGAGCTAAAACTCAGGAGCAGACACATCACCAGGCAAATAACCAAAAAGCTGTCAGAAAGAAAAAATTCCTGAGCAGCTTGATGAAGAAGCAGATAGATACTGTATATTACGTAGATGAAGGAACTAAACATCCATCGGAATACCACACAAAGTTTTCTCTAATTGAACACTGACTTCACGATTCAATAGTCACAGGCACACTGAGCTCCCCAAAGTACTGATAAAGTGATACCAAACACAACAGAAATAAGAGTGTCAAATGAGCTTTCTTCCCCTCCAGAATGTCAAGAGCTGTATCTGGCATCTAGGGGCAAGAGCAGCAATGAGTTTTATGACCCTTGAAACAGTGCTCATACTAACTCTTAAATTTCTGAATAGAGCAAAGAGAACTCAGAGGAGCAGAGATTCTTCTTCAGGGCTGTGATGGTTTGGGAGTTCCCTGCCCCCCATACTTTGTAAAATCCCCCAGACTAGACTCATCCGGCTGGAAGTTAAGGACTGAAGCTCTGTTTACAGCTCAGCACAATGTACAAGCAGACACAGACACAACAGACAGGAATAATTACAGAAATAAACAAGTTAAAGGGAATACAGAAACACAACTCCACTCCCAGAAATCTGAGCCCCCAGGAGGGGTTCCCAACCACCCTTCCACCCTCTTGACACAACAGACAGGAATAATTACAGAAATAAACAAGTTAAAGGGAATACAGAAACACAACTCCACTCCCAGAAATCTGAGCCCCCAGGAGGGGTTCCCAACCACCCTTCCACCCTCTTCCCACCCCTCTACCTTACACAAGGGTCTGGCTTATGTGCAAGGTGAGTATGGAGGATGGGCCAGGGGAGTTAGAAGCAGAATGGTTAGTGAGGTTAGCAGAGAGGCCAGTAGACAAGGCTCCCAAGGAGTAAGACTCTCTGTGTGTCCTATCTACGTTTGTGTTCTTGTTCTTACACATCTCAGCAAGCCTATGAGTGAAGCAGACATCAGCAGTGGTTGCTTTTCACAGCCTATCATCTAATTATTTTCATTAAAATATTCCAATTAGCTTCAAACCAGCACAAGGGCCTGTACCACCACCACCCCCAAATGCAAGGAGTCAAAAATATAAGGATGGACTGTGGGTACCATAAGTAAAAGACTAGACCTGTGATACTAGTTTGGCTCCTCAATGTAAGGAACACTCCAAATTTTTATTGATGAGAAAATAAACCAAATCAAATACCAAAATCAACCAATCAAGACTGTGAGTTAAGAGGTGAGTATGAAGAGTTCCACAACAGTATCTAAGAGGTATCACAGTATCACCAAGGTTGGAAGAGACCTCAAAGATCAAGTCCAACCCATCACCACAGACCTCAAGACCAGACCATGGCACCAAGTGCCATGTCCAAACCTGCCTTGAACACCTCCAGGGATGCTGACTCCACCACCTCCCTGGGCAGCCCATTCCAGCAGTCAATGACTCTCTCAGGCAACAACTTTCTCCTCACCTCCAGCCTAAACTTCCCCTGGCACAGCTTGAGACTGTGTCCTCTTGTTCTGCTGCTGCTTGCCTGAGAGAAGAAAGCAACCTCCACCTGGCTACAAGCACCCTTCAGGTAGTTGTAGACAGCAAGAAGGTCTCTCCTGAGCCTCCTCTTCTCCAAGCTAACCAATCCCAGCTCCCTCAGCCTCTCTCCGTAGGGCTGTGCACGAGGCCTCCCCCCAGCCTCGGTGCCCTTCTCTGGACACGCTCAAGCACCTCAATGTCCTTCTTAAATTGAGGGGTCCAGAACTGGGCACAGTACTCAAGGTGTGGCCTAAGCAGTGCAGAGTACAGGGGGTGTGCTGTACAGTGCTCCTGCTGGCCACACTATTGCTGATGCAGGCCAGGATGCCATTGGCCTTCTTGGCCACCTGGGCACACTGCTGGCTCATGTTCAGGCGGGTGTCAATCAGCACCACCAGATCCCTTCCTGTTTGGCTGCTCTCCAGCCAAATCCAAATTCATTCCATCTCTTCCCCAAGAGTAGTACTACACTGTTCAACGCACATGTGAATCATACTGCCAAGACCCATCCTACCATATATCAACTACACCTCAAGAAATTTCACTGTGTTCAACACCACAAATGTAGTTTCATGTTGGAAACATCAGTTTAACTGACTTAAGCTCTTTCACCTGACTTGTTTAAAACCAAGGAGAGGATTAAAAACAAAGTGATGACTACAGGAAAATTACTGACACCAAATCTAAAACTTTATTTTCAGATCTTTTCATGTCACATAACTTGATAGGATTTTGTTACAATTAATTCTAGTTTTATCAACCCTACCTTAAAACCCACAAAAAGAACTTTGGTTATGAGGTGGTACCATCAATGTCTTTAACTTGCAAAGCAGAGAAGCTATCAAGACTACTAAACTATACACGTTGCAGCCTAACACTAGAAGAGTTTGTCACAACTGGAATAGGCAGAGTATCTGATACTGATGGTGATACTGAACACTTTCTTTAAAGCGGTGACAGAAGCCCAGAAGTCGGAGCACTAAAAAACGATAGACATTTCCTTTGAACTCACAACAGCCTCCACCGAACAAAGGTGGAACTCCTTGTTTGCTGGAGAGATAACATTCAGATGCATCCTGCAGTAATTACTGTGCAGTGCTTTTGGTTTTAAGCCAAATTTAGGAATTGAACACTATGGATATTGCAAAGAAGAACTAAACTCACTTGCTGTGTATCATTATTTCCACTGCTGGACAGAATTTCACTGTGCAGAGAAGCTGCAGTTTTTGTTAGCTTGTCTCTAGCTCCCGTACGGAATTTATTAACAAAGAACAATCACTCTTCATACCATAAGGCTTATAAACATTAACATGACTGTGAAACACTAACCTAAAAACATGTCTAACAAGTCTGGCTACTTAATGATAGCAGTTCTAGCAAGGTAGTATTTTCAAAGCAAAGAAGAAGCTGACCCCCTCTCACTCTGTTCCCACGTGAGGTGCAGGCTATCCCTTCCCCAACACAAAGATGCAAGGTGAACAAACTTCACAAACGCACGTTAGGAACAGTCAGTACCTTCTGCTGTGGGCTCCAGTTCAGAAGCACAGGCATGTCCAATCAAAAGTGTCACCAAACCTTACTGGCACAAACACAAGGGCTCAGGAGCAGATTCCTGGGATAAATGGGTGCAGAAGGATCTCCCTCCCAGAGAGGGCTAGCAGTGCAGTCACAGCATTTCCTCAGGTTCAGTTCATGACAGCACAGAACACCAGAGCTCTGTGCACCAACCGTTGCACTTCCAAAGGCAAGTATTTCCTGGCTTGGGGCTGGAAGCGCCTGTGCTGCCTCAGATTTCAATAGCAAGATCTAGGAGAACCGGGATACCATCCAGAAATTAACAGCTGTGCTTTGCTAATTGCTGAAACAGTCCAATGTCTAGCAAGTAGAAACCATCACAATGTGAGGAAGATATTCGGAGCAATCAGACGTGACTCCCCTTTCAGTTGGAGTTAAGTAGAATATCCACAAGGAGAACACAGCCACAGCAGTGAAACATGAAGGGAGACAAAATCAGCCAGACAGCACATGCTGCTATGTATCAGGCATTTGACACCGAGACAAACTTCTTATCTTACACAAAAACACGTTCAAATGACAGCCAAAGTGCAGATAGCAATAGCTATTCTCAACTAGGAATAAGGGTGGGAGAGGGAAAAAAGCTGTTTTCTTTTAACTGCCATCCAGTTAGCACAGCACTGATCATCCAGACATTTTATGCTTCTGCATATCTAGCAGACTGCTGCTTCACATGCTTGTGGCAGAGATCCACTTCATTTTCACCATTTAAAAACACATCTTTCCAATAAAGACCAGCTCAGACTAATTCAGTTTAGGCAGTTATGCAAGCAAATTGTTGACTTTGTTTTAGTTTAGAAATTAGAAGAATTTGTCCCCATCAGCTGGCTTCTTGCTGAAGGAATACTGACCATTTTACAGATATGAGGATTTAGAGCCATAAGAAATGCTACCTGAAGGTAAAAGATAAACAGACAAATTGCCAAATGTTTACATAAGCCACCTGCACTTTCTAAAAACACAGTTTAGAAAACACTTAAGTAGGGTTTTTAGCAGGCAATAAAATGCATCTGTCATCAATTCCAATTCATTCTATTGCAAGTCTGGGCTAACAAAAGGCAAGCCCAGCAGCAGGAAAACTGGGACACAGGGGATGGCAAAGAATGATACAGTGAAAGCAGCTTTTTGAGCTTCAAGCTAGCTGTTACCCTGGGCAGACAGTGCTTTCATGTTTCTGATGTTTCCTCCAGGTTCATGAAGATAGCCAAAGCAACAGAAAACTCGAGGAACAAGCCAAAAATCCATTAAAAAATTGCATACAGTAAAGCTTTGTGTTCAGGAATCAGTCTTTGGGCTTTTGCCTGGCCTGTGTTTTTTTCCATCTGACTGGTCAGAAGCCAGCTAGGTTTGTTTCTGAAGAGCCACTACAGAGAAATGCACATCGAGCCTCACACCATGCACGAGGGAGACCACATACTCCTTCTGAAAGCAAAGCTGAAGACTATCACTAAAACAGCCTGAAGTAAGAGAAAATTGTAAACAGGTATGTTTAGGTAAAATAAATTTCAGCTCTCGAAACAATTCTTCCTTGAGATCAACCCAGGAACTTGTGCTGTTTAGTTCTGACACAGTCAACAAGCAGAAAGAAGTCTCACAGTTGCAACGCCTATGCCTAAAGAACCACCACATCGCCTGTTTACCACTGGCATGAGGATCACCTCATGTGCTTGTGCTACACACCCACACAATGTGTTGCTTTGCCAAGTACCCAAATTTAAAATAAGAAGTACAATGATAGAAGGTGTATCAAGTTACCTCACAGGAAAGCAGGAGTTACAAGATTGTTTGGATGCCTGAGCAGGTAACAAATACTGGGTTTTATACTTGCATGCAAGCACTCCTCAGCAGAGTATCAAAGACCTTCAATGATGGCAGTGACAGCATAGCCCAAGAGGAACACTGCTTTAAGAAAGGAAGGATCTTGCATCTACTATTTTGCTCCTATGTTTAGACCAGTCAGATTGACGCTTCTGCACCTTTCAGATACAGCTCAGTCTGAATCTGCTTGAATGCTCTGTAACACAGAGAAGTGTCAGTACAGAGCTCTCAGAACAATCCTTATGTTCCTTTAATGCATAGAACAGCAAGTCTCAATTCACCTACTAGTTACATACTTTGAGCTTCTTCAAGTACTCTTAAGTTTGTTTACAAGTTCAGGACATAGTTCCCAGGAAAAAATTTAGCCAAGTAGGGCTCTCCTGTCACATTCGTTCATCCTGAACTTCCCAAGTGCTCAATCCAATTTCATTTTTACTGAATCACAAAAGCACAAACTCAGATATTAGCTTTGAATTTTCTCCTGAAAACTACATTTCAAACTGCATTTGGCAGTTCATGTTCCAAGATGTTTATTAAAGAAGATGTTGTTTTTAAGAACTCCGCCATGTTTAACACATACCCTATTTTCACAAGGGTTTGCCTGAGATGATAAGGCTGTCACATGAACACTCCAAAACAATTAATACATTCTCTGCATTCATTTCCTTTTGGGAAAAAAAAAAAAAAAAAAAAAAAAAAAAAAAAGGGAAGCTAAAGTTGAAGCATTGAAGTATTTTGTCCATTTATGGTCACAATCCACTTCTTAAACACAGATCAGAAAACAGCGAGATTCATTTTAGCAAATTTAAAGTGCAAGTGCTAAGACTGAAACAAATGCTCCATGCACCACATTTAAGAAAGCAGCAGGGCTTTTAAAATAACTATTTTTAGATAGAAGTTCTCAATTTAATTAATTTAATTTAAAAATATGAACCATCACATTGATTTAGTATGAAACAAAATCACCTTTGAAAGTCTGGTTTTTCAGTAGTCAAGAGATAAGGGTTTCAGGACTACTGCACGGCAGAACATGATGGCTCCTAAAGTGAGTATCAGCCCAAATTTGGTTGAAGATCATCTGTGTTTGATTTCCACAGATGTTATTACTTTTATAACTTCCTAATATAACCACCACCACCTTCTGTGACCTAAGATCACAGTATCACAGTATCACCAGGGTTGGAAGAGACCTCAAAGATCATCAAGTCCAACCCATTACCACAGACCTCAAGACCAGACCATGGCACCAAGTGCCACGTCCAAACCTGCCTTGAACACCTCCAGGGACGGTGACTCCACCACCTCCCTGGGCAGCCCATTCCAGCAGTCAATGACTCTCTCAGGCAACAACTTTCTCCTCACCTCCAGCCTAAACTTCCCCTGGCACAGTTTGAGACTGTGTCCTCTTGTTCTGGTGCTGATTGCCTGAGAGAAGAAGGTAACCTCCTCCTGGCTACAACCACCCTTCAGGTAGCTGGAGACAGCAAGAAAGTCCCCCCTGAGCCTCCTCTTCTCCAGGCTAACCAATCCCAGCTCTCTCAGCCTCTCTCCATAGGGCTGTGCTCGAGGCCTCTCCCCAGCCTCATTGCCCTTCTCTGGACATGCTCAAGCACCTCAATATTCTTCTTAAATTGAGGGATTTAATCATCCAGAACTGGATGATTAGCAATACAGCATTCACTCAGGGAAATGGGAAAAATTAAGACCCTAAGAAACCTGGTAGTTGTGTCATGGTAGGCTCAAGCTATGCATATATTTGGTTCAGAAAAAGTCAGGCACTGCAGTGATTTCAAGCCCCTTAAATAGTCTAGGAGATTTTCAACAACATGAAGACAGGGAATTAGGTGTTTTCCTATTTGATGTGTTCCTAGAATCTCTTGACTGCAGTACTGAGAAATTTCAAACTACAAACTTATCTGAAAAATGACTCTGCTTATAGAAATGTGGACACCAAAACCATTGTCACAGCAGGTGATGCCATAGCAAGAATACACAAACAAACTTACTACTGGGCTCAAGATTCCTTTTCTCAAAATGAGACTCACCAAGTGTGAAATACAAATGCACACAATTTACCAGACGGTGTGCACAGAGCAGAAAAAAAGTGGATTGCAACCTAAAAGCCTTTCAGCAACTTCTCTGCCCCGGTCAAGTACTGTTCATTAGCTTTCTAATACTTTGGAAATACATAGTTGTACAAGTTCTGGCTTGTCCAGTAATCTCACAGCTCACTGAGATCAGTGACCTCACAAATCACTGAGATCTCTCAGTTCACTCAGAGCAACTGTATTACCTTGTGACAGCATCAAGAGCCAAAGCAACCAGTAGTACAATTAATTTTCCCAGATAAAAAACAGCAAACAACCCTTACACAAACACAGAGGAAGAAGATGTCAAAGCCATATTGATCCAGAAACTGAATTCCCAGCAGTTTCAAAGAGAGATGCAAGAAACTTCCACTAGGACCAAAGTCTGGAATCGCCATTTTGCCTGATGGAGACAGAGGAATAATGAATACCAATGCCTGAAGGCAGAGATAGCATCCCACAAAACAGTGAGTGCTCCTCACAACAGAAGTTCAAGAGTCTAATCTTGTCAATCACTTACTGTTAACAATACTGAGATGTCATCAGCTACTTAGGTTAGGTCTGAAAGACTTATAATAGTTAGGGAATTCAAAAGTAAATTCATACAGACACAGCTGAATGGCTGGGTATTTCAGATTCCATACCTCAAAGTAATTAAGTGCATGATTGGTTTGCTTTTTCACACAGAGAAATTCCAAAAGAGCTACAGAGTTACTGTCAGCAATAATAACATTCAGTTAAAAAAAAAAAAAAAAAAGAAGCCAACAGACCACAAGATCCAGGGGCAACAGAACAGGAAATGGTCCCCCAGAAAGCTCTGAGACAGAGTAAGGTCCTTTCAGAGGACCAGCTTCATAAGGCAAGACTCTTGCACCAGGAGTGAGACACAGGATGAATAATCTAATCAGGAGACAATTCCTACAGGGTTTGATAAAGGCCTGTAAGACCATTTGCATACATCATCAAAATCCTGAAAGAGTGTGTTTTGGTTTGGTTATGAATCTGGGCTCTGTAAAACTGTAGGGGAAAAAAGAAGCATAAAAGCACTCAGTTACCATGTAAGGAACACTGCACAACAGGCGATGAATTAGGTTGGTTGGGAAGGAGGGAGGGCACACTGGGGGAGGGTTTGGTTTATAAGCAACACTCTTGTACACATCAGGTAAAGTAACTTTTTCAGTGCTTCACTAATTGCTACTGGTAGATACTATTTGCATCCACCTTTATTTTCTCAGTTTTGTATGCCTGGAATATGAACAATATTTCTGAGCCAGCAGTTGCACAGCATTGCCTGAGAGCATGAACAGTAAGACTTAGGGAACTAGCTCTTGGAATCATTGTCTTAAGTCTACTCACCTTAAGTAGAATAGGTAGACTACAGCACCTGACCAGAGCTAGTGTTGCTAAAACCATCACAGGAAGAGCGGCGTAGGCTTTATCACGGCCCAGTAGTACAGTCAGAAACATATCCACAACTTAGGGAATTTAAGTTTGTCACTAAAACATGCCAAAGACTACACTGCTTCCCCTTCTGTGGCAGCATCTTCATCTTACCACCTTTTACTCAGGTATATTGATGTACATTCCCTGCATGCAGAAGAGCAGTACTGCCCCAATGCCTATGGCCTGACAAAAGTATGCTTAGCTATTACATGACAGTCCCTGTTATGTGGCTCTTACCTGACTTGCAAACTAAACTTCTGTTTCTGAGTTAATGGGGGGGGGAGGGATGAAAAGGGCAGAGTAGTTTTGCCAGTGACACACTACCATTCTTCTGACGTTTAACTAAGTTATTCTGAAGGATAATATAAATCCCATTCACCACAGGAGTTTCTTAAATCATTCCAGCTAAAGTATTGCTTATGATACTCAGCTGCAAACAAAGCAAGATATGGCTTCAAGCTAAAGTTTCAGAAATAAGTATGCAAGTTGTTCTTTCATAAGAGAAGACAGTTTTCTCTGGAACTTAAAAGTCTGTTTTTTTCATAATTTCTACACCCCAAGCTATTTTTTACTTAGAATAGCCCATTATCAAATATTTCTCTTTGCAACTGAAAGTCAGTTCACTGGTGAGAGCAACAAACATCTGTTAACAGAAATCAGAAAATACACTCCTGTGAGGATTTAACTTCATTCCTCTTGTCCATTAACTTCCCCTCCCCCAGGAGACCTTAGCCTATCTGGGAATTATCTACATTAGGAATTTATTCTTGGTCATGTCTGGATGTCCTGTTCTCACTGAAGTCAAGGCTGAAACTTGTTTTTCAAAGCCCAAGAGGAACCATGTCAGTCATATCACCAAGAGTGGGCACATTTCGTAACAAATCTGTTCTGTGCTTCCCAGCACCATAGCTAGGAAGACGAGGGAAGCTTTGCTTACACAGAAGTCTCAGTCTTCTGTGTGGTGGGATTCACAAGCACGCCTTCCAGTGTCAGTTGGGACACCCAGGAGGGCTCTCAAAACAATGGCATATGTTTCTGTGTGGTAGATAACAGTACACTTCAGGGAAGAGCAACAGAAATCTCACCTTAGAGGGTTATCCCAATCGCAGCGGACATACACAACACTCATTCGACTTATTATGCTCTAGGGAGTTCTAAAACCATTTGGCACAGTCCCAGGTGCTGCAGTTTGTTCATGAGCTCCCAGGGAACTGAAGCTAGCACAGGATCTAAGTTCATTTCTGTGGTTCTGCTCTCAGACACTTAGCATCTTGCATAAATTAAGTAACTTCAAATCAAGCTAGGATACAGTGAAGCAGGCGTAAGCAGTTTCACAGTTTATCAAGAGAAAGTTATTAAAATTATAGACATTCAGAAATTAACATAGACAGCTAGAAGCAAAATCTGAAAAACACACAATTAATTTGAGAAGCTCACTTAAGTTAATTGACTGAGTTAGGAATTGAGTTCACAGGGATCCACATGAATAGAAATTAGCAAAGCTGGATACATTAAGACCTCCACATCTTTACATTAACAGAAGCAAAGCACAAATTTTTGGGTTTCTTTGTTTGTTTGTTTGTTTTTAAGTTGGAGGGTTCATAGGAACCACTATAAGGAAGGTTATGATGCACAGGAGCAAACAATGACAGAATTCTAAGTGAAAGTATTAGAAAAACCCAAAACCAGACCTGTGCTCCCAAATGAAGTGTTTGGCATGTAAATAACTTCCAAGTGGCATGAGAGGGCAGCTTCCAGCACACTGAACCTGCTAAGCTGAGGCTGCTCTTCACTTATGCTTGAAATCTACATCGCATCAAAATATTTTTACATCTTATTTCCCTCCATGGGAACACTGAGAAGGACCAGCACTGACCTCCACATTCAACTTACTGTCATACTAAAAGTACTGAATTTCTGAAGTCTACAAACTGATGTAAAAGAAGTTTCCCCTGGCTGCTACTTAAGATAGCTAAACTATGTTTCACATTGTGCAGAGCAGAGATTTCCCTTTCTCCAGGTGTGATCTGTGATCTGATTTTTTCAGTGTTTCCTTTTCCCAAGCAGCAACTAAGTCTGATGAAAATCCATTTTATGTCCAAGTCCCTACGCTATTGCAATCCTTGTTCAGACTGTGCAACCACTTC